>JARWLF010004191.1:0-12492 GCA_029853055.1 Scenedesmus sp. KT-U
TGTCGTCCTGCACAAAGCGTTGTCAAGGCGAACCAAATCTCCGCTTGTTATTGCACAATCGCTCCCCACCCGCCCAAGTGAGCAACGAATAACGGCGTCGTAAAGGCAATGACCACTCAAAATAAACCTTCTATGTACTATCATGATGTTTAGAGCTGCAAGTACCCGTTATGAAGTCGTGTGCATGGCGTCAATCTGCACATGCCGTTGCAACATAGACTCTCCTTTGTTCAAGGTGTTGTAGCTCGTTCAACCTACTTATATACAGTTGTCAGGTGTTGGATGACTTCAGCTTATCAAGAGACAGCTGCTAGCACAGCAGGTCATGCTGGTGACCTGCCTACTGGCCCGCAGATGCAGGAGCAGCAGTGGACTGCGGAACAGCGGCACTTCATGCAACTTGCACTAGAGCAGGTATTCGAGTCGCAGCGTGTTTTGCCTTCATATGATTACAGGTGTATATGATCAGCAAGCAGTATGGGTTCTGTACCATGCAACAGACCTCAGGACATGGTTTCTGTACTGCCGTGCAGGCACGATTAGCTTTGACAGTACATCGAGAGGTACCTATAGGGTAAGCCAATTCATTCCGTTCCGGACAACAGATACAGATGCCATTTATTGTCAGCTTGTTGTGGGCATCACTGGCTGCTGTTCAACATGCACACAACCGCTTTCAAGTAGGGACACAATCAATCTGATGAAGTCGGCAAAGATTGATAGGCGTATCTGCTTGCACATCAACTGCGTCGACTGTTCAAGTTCTTCAACGCTTGCAGGTGTATATTTGTCAAAGATGGCAAAGTGATAGGCTCAGGATTCAACATGACTAATCACACTAGAAACGTGAGTTGTGAGCACTTTGGTCCTGGATCAAAGCAGCAAGCATGCGACTTGCAACTCAGCCATCATACCAGTCAAGTGTGCAGCTGTCTTTGCATGTGTTGCCAAGCTGCCCAGGCCCAGCCGGTGACACCCTGGTTAATTTGAGTCTAAATTGGTACAGCAACAGCTATTATGGCAGTACATTGTGCACTTCCAGCAACCTATGCTTGCAGCCTTCTATGTTATGATCTGTCATGACATGTAAGACTGCTCTGAGTTGTGTTCAGGCCACCAGACATGCTGAGTTTGAAGCCATTGACAGAATAATGCTGGAGCATGGTGGTGATGCAAAGAAGGTCCAGTTCCACAGGTGAACACAGCACAGCTACACTTCCCCGTACTTGTGCGCTGAAGCAGCCGAGTCAGCAGTACAGCAATTGTTGTCAGTTTATACTCCTGTCATGTGCTTCTAGTACCTTAGTCATCAGCATTGGCAGCCATCCTTCCACAGGTGGCAACACAGGACCAGCAGCAGCAGCTGCTGCGACAATCCCTTTGTAGCTCAGACATAGACACTATGACTGATGTCCCATGTGTCCGTGCTGCAGGTGTCAGCTGTATGTGACAGTAGAGCCCTGCATCATGTGTGCAGGTGCCTTATCACTGCTGGGAGTCAAAGATGTCTTCTATGGTGCCAGGAATGACAAGTTCGGTGGATGTGGCTCTATAGTGCCTGTACATGAGAAGGCATGCGGCTCATGTGGCTTGTCAAGGTAAGCTTGCTGCATGTTGCCCTGAATATCTGTGCCTTGTGGCAGCCTAGTAGTACCAGTCTCTGCTAGCTCTATTGCCCAGAGCCCAAGAGATGGTCATATACCGGCAGAAGCATGCTTCCAAGGTAGTTGAGTTGCGTGCATCAGATGTTGCAGTACGATTGCTTGCAGCAGGATCCTGTTGTTCCTGTCGGTGAGTGGTTGGTGTTGTTGTTCTGTCATGCAGCAGCAAAAAGTCAGCTCCCCATGGAGTGCCCTTCACAGCCCGGGGAGGTCTGTATGCGCAGGAGGCCATCAAGCTGTTGCAGGACTTCTACATTGCAGGAAATCCAGCAGGTACTGCATCTAGATGAGGTAGCACCTGTACCTCGACCGCAGTTGCATATGACTTGAATTGTCAGACACTGCGTTCATGAGCCACTCAATCATCTGACAATGCCAGGGACCCAGTTTCAAACTGTGTACGTTGTTGTTGTTGTGCAGCTCCCAAGCCTCACAGACCAGTGATGGAGGTTCCTCCCTGGCAGCAGCAACAAGCTGCAGAGATGCAGCAGCAAGAAGCAGAAACTGAACAGTAGAAGCATGCAGCTGTACTATGTAAAAATACACACCACAGCATAGACAGCAAAGATGGCATGGTTTACATTTCAAAAAAGGATGATTCTGTCTCAATCAAATCTGATTCATTTCGAAGGATGCTTACCAACATGCCAACCTGTTGTGACAAGGAATGATAACATTGGGTGATCACCATGCCCCTTCAGCCCCAATCTTTTATCAGCACTTGATTGTTGTTAGCGTGGGATAGTTTGTACAAGATTTTTGAATTGCATAGATCTGTAGCCAAGGTTCTTCTTGCTGCTGATGGATGCAGTCTGTGGCGTATTGAGATGTGATCCCCAGTGATACTTGCTGTTTGTGCAGCATGGCCTGCGTTTTCTGACAACTCAAAGCTTCTATTTCTTGATTCATGTTTCTAGCTTAGTCTCAGTGACAGTGTGAGCAACTATGCACTCATAGACATGAGTAGGTAGCTTGACTGGCAACTAGCACTGGCAATGGCAGTTTGATTGGTGAAGTTGACGCACCTCGATGCCGAGCACTAGCTTATTATCGGGAGGCAGACCAACTTTTTCCAGCATACAAGATTGAATCAAGTTATCAAGCTTTGACAATTGGACGCATCAGCAATCGAGGGAGTAAGAAAGAAGTACCCAACATGCTGCACAGTTTCAGCTGCCAGTGCACTCATCATTGCTCTGTAACACAGCCAAAGATTCCATAACCCACTCTCTACTGATCAGGCACGGAAGCACATTCACGGTACTAGATCATATCAAACACACCAACTTCACCAGGAGTTCATCAAGCCAAGCGTCCAGCCACTGTATCATACTTTGGCAGGCTTGCCAGTGACCCAACCGCCACCAATGTCAGTGGGCTCTTCAGCACTTCACCAACATACTTGCTCACATCAGACCCGCTCAATGCACTGACAGCTGCAGCATACTCCTGAGCAGAGAACTTGCCACGAGTCAACAGTGACAATCCCATATCTTGCACCACACCAGACTTGGCGCTGATAGCTGACTGGTAGCCTGTCAGAGCGTGCTGCTTGGCTGCCGCAAGCTGGGCGTCATTCACTGATGAAGCGAGTGACTTGAGCTTGGCTGTGAGGGCATCTGCAGCTGCTGTGGCACTGCCGCTGGCAGTTCCAACCATGCCGATCAGGCCAGTGGTCTTGTACATCTGCAGACAGCAGTGTTAGTCGCAGAAGCTGAGTACCGCAACCATCAAAGGTCTGGAACAAGATATACGCATGTGATACACAGCTCAGCACAAAAGCACTGTGCGGTATTGTCTGACTTTGGTTGACGAACCACCAACTGAATCAGCACCACTCTGCAGAGCATTTTCAAGCACTACTCATCATGCGCGCAACAAATGAGATGCCAAGAACAGAGTAAACAATGAAGAAGCGAATCTATCAGTCCCCTCAATAGCAGCAGCAGTAGCACAGTATCCTACCTGCACCACAGGTACTACTCCAGCCAGAGGAGCATCCAGCTGTTTCCTGACATACGGCAATACCTCCCTTGTACTGCTGCTCAGCAGAGCCTTGGTTACTGCTGCTGTGGCTGTGGCCTTGATGTCTGACAGTCCGCCCTTGGCCTCAAATGCCACACCGACTGTTGGTGCAGCACCGGGAGATAAGGCAGCAAGGAAACCACCAGTGTAGCTGGACTTGACAGCAGGAGCAGAGCCAGCAGCACCCTTGATCAAGGGGTTGGCAATCTGCAAAAAGACGGGTCAGCAGATCGGTTAGCATGCAGTACAAAGTGTGTCATGCCTGCAGTGTCTGACCTTGATTGCTTAAACTGCTGCTGCTGCAATATTTCTCATCATGCAACACAGTGTCAGACAGGGAAGTTGAGGTTGTGGCTGTTGTGGCTGCTGCAGAGTAGATGTGGCAGGAGAGCAGAGCTTACCGACTGCAGTTGTGCCATGCTGATGCCTGCTGCTGCGACTGTGATGTTGCTGGCAACAAAGTTTGCTGCTACATATTCCCTGATGGCCTCTGCTGATAAGTCACCGAGAGCAACTGGGTCTGGGAGCAAACTGTTTGACAAGCCACCTGTAACATGAGACAGCGGACAATGTCAGGGCACTAAAACAGCTTGATGTGTACATGCATTATGCTGGGCATGCTGCATTGAGACTGTTGCGACCCAGCTGCATGTTGCCCCTAGCAGCTGCATTCCAACGCTGGCTCTAGGTCCTGTGTTGTTCTACGCTGACTCGAATAAAAAAGCCACACCTGTGAAGGCAGCCTTGTGCAGCAGTTCCCGAAGATTGCTGTAAGCTGACTCCAAGTCCTCAGCCACCTTGGTCAACATGTCATGAACCTCCCAGTCAGCAAGCCTGGACACAACACAAAACAACATTGAGGAAACTCAGTGCTAAGCATCGCAGCCGTGCTGGACAACATTGGCTGCATGCACTGGTTACATGCTACTAGCGAATTGTTATACTGTTTGGCAGCACGCATGGTGCTACACCCTTGACAAGATGTACCAAGAGCCTGACATGAAGTACA
Source organism: Scenedesmus sp. KT-U (assembly GCA_029853055.1). Lineage (NCBI taxonomy): Eukaryota > Viridiplantae > Chlorophyta > Chlorophyceae > Sphaeropleales > Scenedesmaceae > Scenedesmus > Scenedesmus sp. KT-U. The sequence goes on from JARWLF010004191.1 coordinate 4,696, forward strand.
CAAGGTGAGGAAAGAAACCTATGCTGCGGGTTGGAACAGCAATAAGCTGTCTGAGATACAGCTGCAGATCTCTCTGGACTTACTTCTGGTTGAGTACAGCATCCAGCAGGATTTCAGTGACCTCTGCTGTCTGCAGGCTGGTGCCCTCCACTACATAGGCAATGTGTTCACGATCAGCCATGCAGCTCTTGGTGGCGCCATACTTCTCCAACTCACGAGTCAAGCGGAAGGTTGTCCTGCAGGCAGCATCATAGATTAGTTGCAAGACTCAACAACAAGCTGTGTATACGAACACTGTCCACAGACATACAATAGCATGCTGCTGCTTCATATGTGATTGCAATTAGTAGATCCAGTACTGAAGAGAAGCCATCGCAACATGCTGCGGAGCGCTGCACAAGCACGACACAGGGTCTGGCTCATCACTGTGGTCTATAGCAGTATCCCTCATGGGCAGTTCAGCCGGAACGACTATTACCTGTTCTTAGTGGCGCTGAATGCCATGTACTCCAGCAGCTTGCTGGCTCCTGCTGTTTCAGGCGTCTCCACTGATGAACCTCCACCAACAAACACAGCTACACAGGTGTTGGGGCCTGCTGCATCCAGAGCAGCAGCCTTCACACCACCCTCAAGAGTGCCAGTCTGCATGCACGAGCAAGCAAGCAGGAATCAATCATGATTGGCAACTATTTCTTCTTGCATCACACCTTTCGTAGCTAGCATGTCTTGGATACACCTGCTGCATCTGCTGCTCAAGCGCAGCGGGCCCTGCCACTGCACAACTGCCAGCTGTACATACATTCTACACTGCACGCTTGACCTGAAACTACACGGAAACTCCCCCCGCCTGTCCTGCAACACCCTCAGGATGCTACACCGCCAGTGCCAGTAGCAGTGCTGTCATGTACACTCTAGCATGCAGAGAGCGCACCTGCAGCTCAGGAGCCTTGGGGCTAGAAGGGTTTGGCAGGTTAACACCCGGCAAAGGCTCAGAAAGAGGCACAGTGATGCGCTTGCTGCTGCCGAAGAGACCTCCAGATTTGGGTACTGCTACTGCTGGCACTGCATACTGAGCAAATGCCTGACCACCGACGAAGCTGTTGGCTCCTGCCAGCAGTGGGCGCAGATGCTGCGCAAGGCCCCGCACCATCCTTCCTGCAGCACATGAAGCTCAGGCTGTCAACATCGCTCTGATGTACCTTGACCCTCCGCAGAGCAGTTCTCGAGATTGCTACGTGCTGTCAGCTACACTAGAACCGAAACCTTGATTACGACTAGTCAGCAACATCCGGTGTGTTCTGAAGACTGTTGCGCCAACTTGCGGGGTCTCCTAGATGCAGCACTGAGCAGATCGACATACTACAAGGTGCACTTGCCAGACACGCCTCGTTTACCAACAGGCTAAATTATTGGGGAAAAGTAGTACCTTATGGGTCTCAGATCTGAGGAGGTGGAGTGCCCACTGCTGCGTAGCAGTAGGTGATCGACGACTTGAGTGACTGGTTGCGTGTGTAGGCACCACGACCGGCTATCTCCTGGGTCTTGCCTACAGCTGAAAGTACTACTCACCCGTCTGTGACTCAATCGGCTTCCTTCCATCAACAGGGTATAACAAGCATACGCAACACTGATTTGGAACCAATGCAGGATTCAGGTAGTTCATGTGGCTTATACGTTATGCTAGTCTTTCAAAAGATATCTCCAAGCTTGTTGTAGCCTTAATACCGAGGCCCGTCACCGCAGCAAACTGGCCAACAACTGGAGTGTCCACGCAAAGGCATCAGTGGTCGACTATAGACCGATTGTAGACTACTTATACTTCGAGCACTCGTGAGGCTTGCGGCTGCCCACTCTGCAACAGTCCTTGTCTTGTTGCTGCTGAGCCTAGAGCTTCATCAGCCACAAGGCAGGCAACACGCGCCAAACAGTGGCTGCCGTACGCTTGCTTCCTGAACTATCTTAAGCTGTGGTACCCAGCCACTGCTCACTGACTTATGTTGCTGTAGCTGCAGAAATCTGCTGAGCTTGCTGCTGTTTCTGACGCTCTTCTAGCTCACGCTGTTTCTGCTGCATTACATCCTGCACACACTTGATGTCATCATCATCCCTGATTATGCCACCTTGCCGCATAACAGCTCCCAACAGAATGCTGATCAACCACATTCCGCAAGCCATGACCTTCAATGCCGCTGCTCCTGAAGTCCACAAAGCATAACCCCCTGCCAACATTGCGAGAAATCCCGTTGTCAACCACGCAAGCCCCGACTTGGTGGTCTTTTGGATGCCTACTTGATCCATGCCTGCAAGACGAGACAAGCCAGCGACTGTCACCATGGCTACGTGCTTCTTGTGCTACATATGTCTTCCACATGGGTCCAAGCCAGCTGATGACATGCTGGTGTGTCCTACCTGCTTAGTGACTCTAGACCTAACGCTGCACAACAGTGATGGTGACAGCATTACACCAAGCCGCTTTCAGGTAAGTGCTGTCAGTGCACATGGGGTCTTACCTGCTTGCTCTGCTGCACCGCCTCTTGTGAAGACAAACAAGCTGCCTCTACTGCCCTTGCCTATGCGCACTCGGTCATCTAGGTAGGTGGTGGCCAGCTGCACACTACTGGGCGGACCTGCAAGATGCAGTTAACACAGGCTAGGCCTTCAATGGCAGAAGTCAGGCATAGAACACCTGTCACCGTGCTGACTGCAAACATCCCTACTTGCGATGGGTGTGTTGCAATGTAGCTGAATCAACCACCCAATCACAGCACTTCGCATGCGACCCTGTCAACTCCTGTCTCAGGAAACAATCATGCTAAATACCTGTCATGTGGCAGCACTTTTATACCTATTCTCAAATGTAACGAGTCTGCAAATGACAGTACAGGTGGCTCAAACAAGACCTTCACAGTGTCCTTTTCCCCGGCCATGCCCTGGCCATGCTGCTCTCCTGCCGCTACTGGTATGACTTTGCCTCTGAGGCCTATGGCACCTGGTAGGACACCAAACAGCTTGAATGATACCTGCGGTACATGGAAAACGATGAAACAGCTAAAGCATGATGAACCATGATTAGATACTGCGGCAGCATGCACTTAAGCACTGACCACCATATAGCAACCGATGAGATTGTTTGTTCAATTACCGAATAGCAGGTATCCAACACTTTGCATAAGGCAGAACATGGAGCAGTGCATGACACCTTGTTGGTAGCGATATCTGGCTGCAGGACAGACTGATGAACACCGGTTGTTCTGAACAGTGCGCGGCCAATTCGCCCTCTGAAGCGACCACCAGCAGCTGCAACCACCCAACAAGACAAGGGATCAGCAGTGCCAGTGATGAAGGCGTTGAGGACAGGCAGCAAGGACAATAACATAACAATGCACATCATGTCCCGCACACAATGCCTTAAGAAACAAGCTGCGGGTGGATGCTGTCACTGCTGGAGTGAGACTGCCCTGACACGTGATGCTCGAAGATTGCCACCAAGAAACTAAACAAACCGAGAACTCACGCTGTCCTCGTTCTGTGGGTGCCCTTGCCGTGCTAGTGTATGCTACATCATAGTTGCCAAACAGCAGTGGATTCTCAAGCGGTCGGGGCTGTTGTGTGCTGCCTATGGCTTCAAGCTGGTCTAAAAGCTTGTCAACCTCCTCACGCTGCTGAGCATTCATGCTAATGCCTCCATCTGCAGTGGCATCAAGTCATGTGAGTCTGGCAGCACCACGTGTGCTGTTGATGTTTAGAGGAAGTGTGGAACATGGACTGCCTGGAGGTGGCCAGGCTGGCATCAGACCTTAGAATGGCTATCAACTGCTGTAGCTGGTAAGGGTGTCAGGTCTGCATATGCAGAGGTACCAGACCTGTATTGGACACCTTCTCCAGCACCATGGACACTATCTCTGCAGGATCTGCCGTTGCTGCTGCACTGTTGACAGGCTCGACAGCAGCTGCTGAAGCTCGTGCAGAGAGCGTGCGGGAGTTACTACATAGTACCAAGGTTTGTTCTGTATGGCTTGGTGCAGTATCATGTGCTAGACGGCGTATGAACTTGCCCTTGGTCCGGTGACTGGTCCGGTCCCAGCCTGACAGGTGCCCAAGACTCGTGCTTTGAGCTGCCAGGAGCTTCATTAACACGTCAAAAACGCGTAAATCGAACACAAGCACAAGCAACAAGCACAACTACGTGAGCCTTGAGCAGGAGCAGCAAACCAGGCACTGCGATACCGCGATCCACAACGCTCGGTGACAATACACATACTCACTCAACTCTTAACAATCACAAACGCATAGTGTCCAAGATCCTGTTCACAACGACTTCGATCCGAGCATGTGACTGTACTGCACCCGACCGTGTCCCCAGGTTTGTCCCCTCAATTCCAGTGGGGTCTGCTTGAGAAGCTCACTGTTGTAAAGGCCATTGCGTCGCATGTTGTACCTATGCTGCTCGTGCAGCAAAGCATAGGGCAAGATACATATCGCCTGCTTACACTACATCTGGTGAACGCTGTCAGGGATGTTGCCTTATTTTTAGATTCGATGTTAGCAGTGTATACACAAAAGTGGTTTTGATTGAGTGCTGCAGCAGACTGTGCGGGCACGCACGCAAGGCGCCTTTTCAGCAGTGTGGCTTGGCATGAATCATGGTCAGTAATTCAATAGTACAATATCTCTCTGGTGCAGTTTCTAGCGGGTGCAATGAGTACAAAGCCTGATGCTGGGTTGAGAAGTTGGTTGGCGCATTGGGCATGGCTAGCAGACGGAGCTTTTTGTTGAAACGTCAATTACAGAAATGAGAGCAATGATGTGACTTGTTCAGAACGTTTTGTTGAGCTGGCCCTTCCTTGCTGCCTCCTGATTCCTGTCTCTTGGGCGTGCCCGTTCCATGGTATTGCTGCAGGTCTGCAGCAACCACAGGCGCGTGTGGCGATGCCTGCTGATAGTGCTGTTGGTAACAGTAGCCGACAGTTTGCCTCGGTCAGCTGCTGTAAGGCTGGGTGTGGAGATCAGCAGCAGTAGCAGCAACCGCGCCATTCTGCAGCTGGCAGCGGCAGCCTCTCGGGCAGACAATGCGAAGGACACGATCACAGTGCCCCGTCTCTCTCTGGGGTCCATTCTTACTTCTATAGTGAGATGGCCCACGTCTGTCTTTTCAGATAACAATGGCCTTCCTCTGCCACCAGGAAGAGGCCGAGTCGGTGATGATGATGATGATGACAACCTCTTTATCACACCTTCTCAAGGCGGTGATGCTGCAGAGGATGCGACAAGCGACACAGACGACATTGACAGTCTCACAACAAATCAGTCTCTTTCTGAAGGAATGCTGCAGCCACTGACAGATGCAGGATTCGCAGCAATCAACCGTCTGCTCTCAGGCAATGAGTCTTCAGACGGGCCTTACAACTTCGACACTGGGATGCCCTCTCTGGAAACACTAGTCTCAGTGGACGCCACACACCCCGAAATAGTCAAAACACTCAGTGCAGACAGGATTGAGCATCTTGGGCAGCTACAGCAACCACTAGGCTGGGTAGTCAGGTCTTTTTCAATATCAGGTGACGCTCTACTGAAGCTTAGACTCACACACAACCTACAACTCATCATCAGGGAGGTCATCTCAAGCTCAGTGTCAGACTCCACAGCAGTACCAGAAGAGCAAGTCCTCACTTTTGCAGCAGCAAACATCACTATTAGCTTAGAGATTCAGGGAGTGGAATGGACCGATAAGGCAGCAGCAGGCCACCATGGGGCTCTGGATGATTCAAATCCAGCATTGAAGGCAGTCAGGAACGCTGTGTCCCGTATAGCAGGTGGCTTTGATCCTGAACACATCAGCGTGAGTTCAGATGCGCCAGCAGCAGCTGCAACACTTGTTGCTGCACCTGCTGAGCAGCTGCTGCAAGCACCTGCTATTTCCAGTAGCAGCGAGCTTCAGCAGCAGCCAGTCACAGTGTACTCAACGTTGTACAGTGTCGACCCAGCAAACACCACTAGTCTGTTACTTGCGCTGGCAACAGGCTGTTCATCTTCTGGGACCAATAGTGACGATGTTGACTCCCCATTCCCTGCTATGACAGCCTTCGTCCCAGGGACACCAGTAACACCTACGTGCCTGTCTGTATTCCGCCGGGAGTTCAAGAAGCAGGGTATTGCAGTGTCAGATAAGACGTTTGCAGTCACAGTACCGGACAGACCACTGGCTGCTGTTGATCTCTCAGTAGCAGTAGGTCTTACTGGACCCCAAACCTTGGACAGGTTACACCTACGGACCAGTGAATGGTTGAACAGTTCAGCGCTAAGTAGCATATTCTCGGAGTTCAATCTTACAGTGGTACCCAGAGACATGACAGAGTTTGTACTTGACCCTGTGACGGGCACCTTCCCTGAGCTGTCAGTCATGAATGTATCTAGTCTAGTGGCGAAGGCGGCGGCAGGGGCACGTGGTGCTGGGGCTGCAGAGGAGGTTAGCAGCAGTCAGCCAGCACAACCTGCTGCAAAAAGCAAGGGGTTGATAGCAGGTGAGTTTACTATCTTGTTGGGTGATTCTGGCTTGGAGTGTTGCGCAATGCTTGATCGGCCTTGGTGCTTTTGTGTAGCTACTATCTACTGACCGGTTTATGGCAGTGGCTTGACAGGCTGAGCAGGGTGTGATACTGTGTTGAAAGAAAGCAGCAGCCCTAATCAGTGACATCACTTACAACCTGCCTATCAAGGGTGCGTCTCTGCAGTCTGCTGAGAGCAGTGTCCACAGAGTCAACGTGTCTGTCTACTGCAGGTGTGACTGTAGCTGCAGTGACTTCTGTCCTGGCTCTGGCTGGTGTGCTGTGGCTGCTTGTGCGCAACAGACGAGCAGCAGCTGCACAGGCGGCCTCTGATGACCGTCTGCCTACGACTGGTGATGGTGATGGTGGAGAGAGCAGGCGAAGAAGGGTGAGCTGATGATCATTGTGCTGACTTCAACAGACTCCGGTGAAACTACACGACAGGACCAAGCTTATGCCAGCACTCTGGCAGCAGCTGCGTTGTGCATACAAGCAGCTATGTATTGAGCCAGATAAGTGTTGATTACACCCTGATTGTGCTGTTGTCAATGTGTGCAGAGGCGCCCACGTCTGTATCATAATAAGTATCTCAGCAACCCAGCAGCAGCAGCTTCCAGCAGTGTGGCATCGCTGCCAGTGACAGAGCCAGACACCCTGGTAGCTCCACAGCAGGTCAAGCTCCATCTTGAAAGAGGTGACAGTGTTTCTAGTGCAGTCAAGTTTGAAGCAGATGAACAGCAGACATCAGAGGGTGAGGCAAGCGCTTCTGAATCATCAGCAGTAGCAGCCGATGAGCATACACAGAGCAACGACAGCAGTAATGCCGCAGACAAAAGCAGCAGCAGTAGTGGTGATGCAGGCGGCACACTCCCGCAGCAGCGTGTGCTGGAGATGCAGCAGCTGTGTGCGCAGGAGCATTATGCAAAATCATGTGCTGCATCAGCATATAGTCTGAGCCAGGATAGAGCGGGCACCAGCAGCCTGCACCATCTGATCAGCATCTCCACCAGTAGCATGTCCACGAGTACAGACTTGCTGCTGCATCACGCACGCTTGCAGTCTGGTGCAGCAGCAAGAGAAGATGGTGAAGACTGCTTGCAACAGACACTGCAAGGTGATTGTCCCTTGGCAGCTCCATACATTAGGCCAAGGCTAGCTTCCACAACAACTACACCACCAGCAACACCAGTGAGCACTGCAGAGGACCCTGGTATTAGTTCTGTTATAACTGCAGATGTGACAACTGCACCTC
>JARWLF010004195.1:0-17296 GCA_029853055.1 Scenedesmus sp. KT-U
GGCCCGGTGAAGCAGCTCGTCAGGAGTGTGCTGCTCAGCAGCAACAGCAGCGACATCACGCAACCTGCCAGGAGAACAACAAGCACCAGGTCATTCTACACCTGTTACCACTGGATGGCATCCAGCGATGAGCTGACAATACCAACCAGGCTGGGTTTCCAGCATGCTATCGTTGCGTCATGCGTCATGCAGCTGCAAGGTTGCTGGCATATGCTTGCACGCAGATAAGTCCACTGCATTATTGCAAGGCTACAAGACCCTACTGCTGAATTGAACATGACAGTGTCTCACCTTTCACCCTGCTGCTCTTGCTTCACAAAGAAGGTCTTTGTGCGACTGAGTTGACACTGGATCTGAATCACTTCTGCCTGGGACCGCGACTCTGCAATGTTCTGAAGTAGATCACAGTCGACATTATTTTGGTTACTTGCATTTAGCCAGAGTAGACACCTTACAAACTTGGCAAGTTTGATGAGCACAATGAACCTCCAGGGGCGGTATGTGTTGATTAGTGCCTGAGATTTCATGGCACTAAGCCATCAGCTTGACTGCTGTTCTCTGTCGTTGCTGCCCAGCTGACACATGATCCAGGTGACAAGACATGACCAACAGAGTCTGTGTTTGTTCTCACCAGTAGGTTCTCTCCTGAGGCCAGTATCTGGAATGTGCTTGTGAGGTCTCTGTTGATCCTCAAGAACTCCTCTCTGACAACAGAGGCGGTCAGCAGGGACACCAGCGGGCCGGTGTTGGTCACTCGGGTGATCAGGGACTTGGCATGATTGAGGGCATCAGATAGAGCGTCTGCAGGCAGCATTAATCGACAGCCAACCCTGAGCCAAGCTATACCAGCTAGCTGAAACGCTTCTCCCACACACATACCAACCAGTGACAGTGACAATCCATGACGTGCGGTACGATGCAATCAAGTCAAATGGTGCAAGTTGAAGTCTGTTTTCAAGCAATCCAGCCAGCGCTGCAGGCATCTGGAACAAGAGCCTCTGAGCCAGGTAGTCCACCGGTACCAGTACTGTCAGGTACCCCTGCTTACCCAGGACCTTGACTCCCACTAAGGACACTCCCTCGGAGGGCACACGCTTCAGGAAGCTTTCGATGCATGAGACAGCTATGCCTAGACTCCTACATTCGTCTTTATTGTGTTTGGCGGCCTGGAGCAGCTGCCCTATCTCATAGCATATGCTTAGACAGCAACCCGCAGCAGCAGCCGCGGCTGAAACAGACTGCATGAGTCAACTAGGATAGCTTATTGTTGGGTTTCAGCACAAGCATATGATGATGCTGTGCAAGGTTGTCCAAGAACCAACGCGATGCACGCAATCGAGCGCATATGGGAGCCCGCCAAGGACCGCGTACTTCGCGCCAGCAACTTACAACATTTGGTAGCAGTTTGTCGTCTTACCTCGGTCCGCGGAGTACCAAGAATACGACATCAGCAACTCGCTGTGAAGTGACAGCTGCTCACACCCGACGGATTCGCCTCGGGGAGTACGAACTGGTTGAGGGTGACTTTAGTCGCCTGTGCGGTGCTGCACTCGCGTCTAGCAAACACATACAATCTACTACACCACAAAGCGGAGACAACTGCTCTGTGCAAACTCCTCGCCACTACCGTTGCGGTCCCGTGTATGCTTGCTGTCAGTACGAGGACGTCAACTGCCCATGTTTCCACCGCATCGCATACACCGGGTATCGCAATTGCGATTACTTGTTTTTAGGTGATGAACACACCACCGATGGGTCATTGCCCCAGACATCAGGATCAAAGACATGGTGCTGCTGTCGTACATCATCCCATCAGCTGTATGTTCGGCACATATATAGTTACTTTCATTTTTCCCCTGTAGCGTAGTCCGAGACAGTTACCACGTGTGTTTTGCGCGAAACAATGCATGCGTCCCAACAATACAGCAGCTGGTGACTGCACACTACACCCCTGCCAGTCTGAAGACACAGTCAACATTACCGCTTGCACCCTACTGAATGTTGCTATAACATACACTCAATAGTGGTCCCTTAGGGACAGACGATCCAGTCACTGCTGAGAACAACTTGTTGATACTCCACCACACTACGTACGACACCACCAAGCTACTAACATAACACTATAGTATAGCCTGACTGGCAGCAGTGACTCTGCGCAGTGTAGCCTATAACCAATGGCCGATGCTCGCTGACCTGTAAAGAAGCTGCACCACGAGCAACAACAGTACCAGACAGACAATTAGACCATCTACTGCTACAGCACATGGGTATTGCCCATCAAGTGTGAACAAAGATACACCATCCGGTGTAGTACCACCACCACCACCACCACCGTCAATCCCCCCATGCACAAACGTCTCAAGTATATCCACTTCAACTTTTTGACTTCAATTCAAGGTCAGTTTGAATGATGATTCCTCCCAACCTCTTCTGCTTGTCGAATCAGCTGCACACACAGCTTCTTCACAACGCGGATCTGACGCTGACTCAGCATCTGACTCTTGGTATCCCCACACTGCAGCTGTAACAACCTCAAGCCCAACCTGGCAGCAGCTGCTGCTACCTCACATGCAGTCACATCTCTATGCTGCTGCTGCTGCTCGTTATGCTGGTGCAGCCCACTATCATCACCCCTACTGACAACCCCTCCCTCATTCCAACGCTCCTGCTGCTGCTGCCAAGCCTGAGCCCATTCTACGACCCAGCCAACAGCCGGAACCTCCTGCAAGCTCAAGGTTGCCCACAGCAGTACAGCCAGGGTCCAGGAACTACAAAGACCCAGGGTGGAAGCCCATATACCCTAATGCGTACATAACAGCACTCAACTGCTTACAGCCGTCACCAAGTAGTTCATAGTTTATGACAGCTTCCTGTAACTGCTGAGTACCTTCAGCCTGACTGCTGCTGCTGCTGCTGCTGCTGCCAGTGCTGCTGACCATCCGCTGCTGCAGATGTGGTGTAACCACCTGAGAGCCTGTCAGCTGCTGTACTGCTGCCAGTGCTTGATTGAGCAGTGGGAGTAGTACTGCTGCCGGTGGCTGCATGTGGAGTCGTGCTGCTGCCCACAGTATCATGCAGATGTCGGTCAGGTTCACATTGCTGCTGCTGACACCGTCTTGACTGTCTGGGACTGATGCAGCTGATGAGTGTGATGAACCAGACAACTGTTGCTGCTGCTGTTCTTGCTCAATGCTTGGAAATAGACGCGGTCTGTGTTTTGCTGCCTGCTGCTGCTGCTGCTGCTGTTGACAGCGGTGTGCCAGTTCATACAGGATGATGGTGACCAGCTGCTGGCCAGTTTGCTGCTGCTCTGCCTTGACAGCAACACCAGCGAGCAGTGATAAACCCTGACTGGTATAACCTGACAACACAGACCTGCTGTCATTCGTTGCGGCGGCGGCTGTCAAGAGATGTGCAGCCAATGCAGCAATTAAACTAGTGACGCCAGCTTGCATTCGGTTACTGCTGCTGCTGCTGCTGCTGTTGGTGGCTGCAGATAGCTGGCTCAGTGACAGCAGCAGTATAGACCAGCCCTGAGGGGTGAATGCATAACCATCACCACTGCTGCTGCTGCTGCTGACTAAGGCAGACTTTGAAGAGCCATGGTTATCACCACCATCTGCTCGTGGTTGATCATCAATCACTGCTGCTGCTGCTGCGGCTGTTGGTAGCCTGCTCTGCATCTCCAGCAGCAGCTGCTGCCACCAGCTATCTCCAGGCCGATGCTTCAGAACCACCATTGCCCACGCCACATTACTCATCACCTGACTGCTGCAACTGTTCATATTCCGCTGCAGTGACAACTCAAACAGCGACATCCAACTATTGCCAGGATGCTGTTGCAACCTCGCTAAGGCTAGCAACGTGGCTGAAAGCTCCTGTGGTTTGAACTGCATCAGCTTTGGGCCTGAAACACGGATAAAGGTATCTAACCAGGGTTTAGGGACTGTTATCCCACAGCTGGCTAAACCCCAGATTGTGTTGCTCAGCTGCTGGGTGTTTAACCCTAGTAAGCGGGGTTGTAGATGCAGCAGTAGCTGATGATGCCAGCCTGATGAGACCAGCAACTGTTGAAATGCATTGAGCCTGGTTGTGCTGCTGCTGTCAGTGCCCTGCTGCTGCAGTTGACGAGCTATGCAGCCTACAGCCCAGCAGCAGTTGCTTGAAGCTTGATCTGAGAATGCATCCATCTGCTTGACACTGCTAGTGCAAAACCTGCTCAGCCAAGAGTCTTGCATCTCACTCCCGTCCAGCTCAGTTACCACACTGCTGCTGCTGCTGCTCACGCTACTAGGAGACTGTTTCATAGGTGTGAGAGCAGCAGCAGCCCACCCCAGCTTAGCCACGCCCCAGATACTGTTGCTTAAGCCCTGTGCTGCTGCTGCATGTAAACCCTTGCTGCTGTACCACAACCACACATCACACCAGTAGCCTGGAGGTCTAAGATTCATCGCTGCTGCGGCCCAGATCATGTTACTGAGATGCTGCTGCTCTGCTGCTGCCATGGTGCGACTGCTCGTGTGCCAGAAGTTGTCCAGCCAGTCATTGCTGAGTGGGATGCGTAGTACTGCTGCTGCATATAGTGTGTTGGAGAGGGCTTGGGGGCCAAATGCATGCATTGTGTTTGCTGCTGCTGTCAGCAGGCTGCTGATCAGGGAATGCGGGATGTGGAAAGTCTTGGGTACTGCTGCTGCTGCTGCTGCTGCTGCTGCAGGAGGAGTTACAATCTGGCGTGACTGCTGATGTCGCTGTGGCAGAGCATGCCGTTGGTGGACATTGACAGTACCTCCTGCTGCTAGTAGCGCTGCACTGCTGCTGCTGCTGGTGGTGATAGTAGCTGCCTGCATATCAACTGCCGACTGCTGCTGCTGACGCCACTGTGCGAAAGCATACATCAAAGAGCTGATATGCTGTGGCTCCAGCTCAGGTACCACTGCTGCCAAGTGCTGAAACAGAAACATCAGCTCTGAAGGCTGTGGCACGATTTGTAGTTTGCTTAGAGCCCAGATGGAGTTTGCTAGACCTCGGGGGCCTAAACCCCCTGCATGACTCAGCAGCAGCGGCAGCAGATCACGCCTGACAAAACCCTGGACTTCAGCAAACTGCACCGGATTTGAACCCTGCTGTTGCTGCTGCTGACAGCGGTGTTCGGAGTGTTGGCTGCTTGGAGGCTTTCTGAAGAGCTTTGCAAGTTTTGACAGAGCTGCTGCTGTGTGAATTGGGCCGAAGCTGTCATAGTGAGTCTGACAGATGGCTTGAAGGTCCGTCCAGGTCGTGCTGGATGCGATAAGGCTGGTAAGTAGAGTTGCGGAATTGCGCGGCACGGGACACGTGTACTGCTGATGCTGTTGAGGGTGGTGGTTTTGGTGCTGCAATTGAGAGGGCCATGGGACACTATGGCGCTGAACTTGCTGCTCATGCTGCTCATACTGCTCATCCTGGAGCGTGCTGACGCGCTTCCTGCGTCTTCGCTGCAACGAAGCTGCTTCTGATGGCGCTGCTAGCAGGTTGCCTGGTCGCCCTACTCCGCACAAAGTGCAGCGAGGTTTTTGCTGCTGCTGGGGAGCTGTCTGTAGCACCTGCTGGCCGTGCTGCAGCATAGTTCCCAGTTGAGGCCTGCCGATCAACTAATCTTAGGCTTTACTGGCAGAATCAGGCCTACTCATGGTAGCATAGCTATACCCAAGAAGTACGCATGTGAGCAGCAGCTGGTGCGGGGAGCATGCACAGACGTTCTGTACAGGTGTGACCTTCGACACCATTCACACCTTGTCAAAGTTCATTTGACGAGCCTGGGCTGCACATGCAGCGCTCAGACTAAACATAGCAGCAAACCCTCCAATTCGTACTCCGCGAACAAGGTGACCGAATGTAGTTGCTCTGTCAATCAAACGACCGTCTCTAACGTATTAAATTCAGCGTCGAAAGCATCTAAAGTGGGCAGATGAGTCGCCAGTGGGTCAAACAGCCGCTGATCTTCAGGTGTTGTAACAGATGTTCTAGTTCTGGACTGCCGCTTCAGCATCATACATTCTTGCACTCACGGTATAGAAGTGTGTCAGCTATTACGCTTCCCACACAAGCATCAGGCACAAGCACGCATCATCGACGAACATGAATTGGATTCTCAGCTTGCTTTAATTGACCATGGATACAGCACCTGGCAGCCCCAGCACTCATGATCGCTTCTCAAGTCATGATTCATACTCGTATCCCAAAAACAAACGAAAGCAACCTCTGCAATCACAAGCATGCATGCGCAAGCTGTTCAAGTACACAGTACATCTCCGACACCTGCAGCCACACAACTTTCACAAAGCAACAACATACGACAAGGAGTTCACTTGTTCCGGGTTCTTCAACACTCCAACACACGACATAAGCACCCTGACACGTACACATAGATACATCTACAATGTGAATATTCCTGTAGGCGGCCCCTCCCCTGACCCATCATCTGCATAAGATGACTTCCACCTCAGCCCATCAAGTTCATACTTCAGCTTCCCGCCCTTCCTCACAAACACACGGAGCTCAACCAGCTCAGTCTTGGTCGCACTCTCATTGGCCGTATTGAACAAACTCTTGCCATTGTCTGGCAGCCGCTGGTAGTCAATAAGCTTGCACGTGGCACGAGTGGGAGTACCTGGCACCAGCACCAGCAGCAGCAGCAGCAGCAGCAGCAGCATGACCCAGCAGCAGATCAGCAAGACTATCACCCTGTCCTTTCAGTACCAGATCAATTCCTATCATGACTTGAACGTCCCACCCACCAGAAGTCCCACTACTCGCTCCCTGTGCTAACTTCTCACTAGGGGTCCCGCCCATGCTGCCACAGCACTCACCAGAGGTCCCACCCCACACCATGATCACCAGAGGTCCCACGCCTACCCCAGTTACCAGAGGTCCCACCCAATCTGCTTCACAAACGAGAGGTGCCAAAACCCGCATGCCAACTCACCTCTTTCCATCAAGATCTTCAAATCTCCTGGTCCAAAATGAATCCCCTTATCCAAACCATCCACAATTGCCATCTGATCAGTGCTGACTTTAGGTAGTTTGTGAGGTCGCTGGTTCAAATCCCCGTCTGGCCACGTGAACAAAAAAGCGCCAAGTGTCGCCTTGTTCCCGTAACCGTCATAACCGAGCGGGTTATAACCACCAATGACAGCACCACCTTGGGTGCGAGCTACCACCAGAGCAGCACCTGGGGAAGTATATCAGCAACATGACGGAATGTTGCCATATACAGCTTGCCATGAGCAGAAGGGTCGGCAACCAACAGCTGAGGCCAGGTTTGCTCACAAGGCTGCACACAGTGGCAGTCGCTGAAACTGGGAAGTGCTGTCTCCTCACCGTATCCATCCACCTTCTCGTGAAACAGCACGGGGTTCCAGCCGTCCTCGTTGGCTGAGAATGCACACCGCAGCGCTTCACTCTCCAACTGAGTGCCTGAAACACAGCAAGTCAGATTCAACCGATGATCACAGCGATAAGCAACCATCTCGTCAACCGTCTGGTTTCCTGCAGCTTGACCAGACGATCACCTGGGAGTATTCCACAACTGTATGCTCTCACCTGCTAGTAGTGGTCTTATCTTTGCCATGAAGGGGTCATCTGTGGCAACAGGTTCAGCCCATCTGACAGCGACAACAGCAGCGCAGGCAACAAGAGAGATGTTTTGTGTCAAGAAATGCAACTGTGACCTGATAAGCTGCCGTGGTGTGTAACCGGCCACAGGTAACAAGGGTACCGTTTGAAGATGCAAATGCACCGTACTGGCTGTCAGGTTACGAATGCAGCAGTAGCAAGTCTTGATGTAGCATCAGCAACAAGGTGCTTCGTTGCAACATGTCGTGAACAGAGCTGCTGTTGAAGCGGCATCTTGGTTGGCTGGTTTGTTGACTGGCTGGCTGCTGCTGCCCCCTGTTGTTCTGCTGTTGTATCTCACCTGTCTGTTGTGACCTCGAGGTCTTTCACCTGACTCCAGTCCATGCGCTTCAAACCAAATGGCTGCTGGTCCTCTGTTGCAACAAGTAGGATTATACTCTGATACCGTTGTAGCACAACTTGGGCAATGAGTCAGCTGTTGAAGAGCAGTTGCTGCTTGTATCTGACTTGCTGTCCCCCGCTACATGTTCTTAGATGCCAAATGAACAAGGATGAAGAAGGCTGTCAAAACATAACAGGCATACCCACCCAGCACAGATTGTCCAAAGATCTTGCCAACCATCCTGCTGACAATATCATATTCTTCTTCCTTCTGAGCCCTTAAAATCTGCTTATTTGCTGACCTTCTGGGTGTATGACGAGCTGAATGCAAACTGTGGCAGCTGCCGATGCTTATCCGAGTTGGCCCTGATGCTATGCTCCCTCTGCTGTGCTTGTGGCACTTGTCAGGGCATCTGTGCGTCTGCAGGCTGCCCTGCATGCTTCTATGCAGAACTAAGATATATTGCAAGGTGTAAGATCAGGTATGAAAGGCCAATGTACAACAATATGAGAAACGCCTGATGCTACGAGTGTAGTTGATGTTTGTATTCTTTCAACAGCTGCCATCTACATCTCAGTCTGCAAGTGCGCTGACCAGTTGAAAGACAAAGCAGCTTAAGCTCAATAGCCGCAGGTTGTGAACTCCAGCGAAGGTGTTCTGTTGAACGCGGGCTTTGCTTGCACGCGCTCGTCCTAGTGAGATGTTCAGGATCTTGCAGGGTGTCGCCGAAAACTGCTAGTTCATGCAGACTGGTACTTACTACCGACTGCATCCGTGTCAACAAGACACAACCTCCGCAGTACATCCAAACTTTGCACGATGCGAACCAGTTTTGCCTTCCTTGTCCATGTATCGCCTTCAGGAAAGTGTTTTCTGCGACCAATCGTCTGCTTGTCTGCTGTTGGTGCGAAAAACATAAGAAACAACGAGGTTATGCACAGTCGTGTGTCTTGGTCCTCCATCGCTCCCAGCAGCTGTAGAATAGCAACTGCCAACAGGGCAAAGCACCTCCACAGCCCCTCACCTGTATCTCTTGGCAACGTTCTATAACCTCACCCAGCGCATCCACGCAGCTCATAGCACGGCTGCTGCATTCGCAGTTTTGCACTGCATCTAGATCACCATCGGATGCCTGTACAATCGAGTGTGTTGATATTGCGCAATCACCACAAGTAGATACATCGGGCCAACACATCTCAAGCGCTGACAGCTGCAGGCTCATCTCGATCATGTACAACCTGTGAAAGCCAAGCAACAGCAAAGGTGTGCAGCAGACATGGCAGCAGCATACCTACCATGCATGCTGTTGTGCCACAACCGAGGTGTTGCAAGAAGACACATCAATATGTAACATCACAAATGTTAAGACCTGAAACAGCATAGCCATCAGGTGTGCCTTGCTTAACTTATCCAACAGAGTCAGTTAGCACAGCAACAGCATACTGGTACCATGTCTGCATGGATATACACCGATGAATCACCATCATACCATGACACCATGACACACAATAAGACCACAACCTGTTCTGAACACGCAAAGTGCCTGTATGCTTCAACTGGTTATCGCGGACATGCTCTGCCAGCTGAAAGTATGCACCCATTGGCCAACTAATGCCCTGTTGCAGCTTTCAACAGTGTCGCAAATGATCAGCGTACTAGGCTGATAGTATTGATTGCACACAACTGCTGCCATCTGGTACAACACCAGGGCTGCTTGCAACAGATGTCAGCATACTGGCCATGTGCAATACTGGTTTGGCACACCACACCACCTGCTGTTAACCAGATTATTGACAGTCACCCCTCAGGACACACCTTGCAATTTTGAGATCTGGATCAGAAGGGGACAGTAGCAGCATCTTGCTGGGCATTGGGATATGTAACGCCATCACCAGAACTTCACCAGAGGTTGATCTGCTGTCACAATATCTCCCTGCTTCACAAGAATCTTCTCAACTATTCCTGATCTTGATGCTTTGATTGCGTTCCTCATTTTCATGGCCTCAATGAGCAACAGATCATCACCGGCACGAACCTCACTGCCATCCTTGACAAGAACCTAAATAACACAAGTGACAAGAATAGTCACAAGACGGGAAAGACACCGCTACCTTGCACAGTATAAGACATCTCATTCCGGGATTCTTCCTTATGATGAAAACTCACATCTTTTACCACCACTCACAGCATAAGGCTTGTAGCAGCTGCAATATAGACACATCGTGCGCGTGACAAGGTTGAACGGACATATTATGTTACATAACAATAACTGTTAATTTGCCTCACCTCCACCAGAGCCCCTGTCATGGGTGACCTCACTACTCTGCTCTGCCCTCCTGCTGCTGCTGCCGGCATGTACTGCGCCAGTGCCGCTGCTGCTGCTGTCTCAATGTAGATCTCACGCTGCGCACCAAGATACTGCAGGATGACTCCTCGAGGAATGAACTTGGCAACCTGAACAGTTGACAACCAATCATTTTCACAGTCATATGGTGTCATCAGCTCTGGTGGTGGTTCAAACCTTTCGTCACCGTATATACTTGTTGCAAAATGCATCACATCTTTGCTATGCATATGTTACATGTGTAGTATCATGTGTAGTATACAACAAGCAGCAAGATAAGATTCTCTCTGACGGACTTGTCGTGATGTCGGAATCGTCGCAGTATACAACAAGCAGCAAAACAGAATATAAATATGCTGGATGAATGATATCACGATAATGCCAAGCTGGTGATCATTCACTGACCTGCACTGTGATGGGTCTCCCATCCACCACAAAGTGTCTGAGGTATGTGTTATAGGGCTGGGGCTTAGCATCACTGGGCAGCTGCTGTATGGAGTGAACATAAGCCACACGGTTGGGAAGCTGGATCTCCAGAGCACCAGCAGCAACACCTGGTAGTATAGGATTCATAGCACTACAACATCAACTTTCAACAGATGACGCACAGAATCCCGAGCAGCGAAAGCACGACACATGCTGTGCTGCAGATGACGAAACCCTGCGGAAGCCTTGATGAAATCCTGAGCCCCAACACCCCAACAACCAACCTTCAGCTCCAACCATCTGCCTTGTTGCCGGCCTTACTAGCACTTCAAGCGGCACCAGTTTATTGTTATGCACATCTCTCCACGACAGAGTCAGCGGTCGTTTGTGCCCCGGCCGATCGATCCACGTGAGTGAAGACGGCTGCTGCAAACATGTCTTGTTGCTGATGATCTGTGAGAGGGAAAGCCAAGGGATCTAAACCACCTGAAGGTAGATACAGATAGACACAGATGCCCACATACAGACGATAGTGATAGGTTAATCAGCAGCAGGAAAAACGTGTTGTATGCAAGACTGCGCATAGCAGCTGATTTATTCAACAGGTCAGAAAGCAAAGAAGAAAAGTGTACATGCATATATTTCTGTTGTATGTGTGTTACCGTTGCTACGATTAGTGAAAGGCTTACTTTCTCCGCCGTAGTATCTTGGTATGAACCCTGTGTTGTAGTCGCCTGCTTGGAAGGCTGAGTTAGCGATGCAGCTGCGCATGTGAGGCATGTTGGTGACCACCCCCTTCACGACAAACCTGCCACAAGAAGTTCATACACACACAGCAACAAGACAGTTGACTGGCTTGGTATACTCATCACTACACAACATTTGCTTTTCTACAATCTCTGCCGATCAGACTTAGGTTATAATTGCAAAACATCAGTCTTGAGGCAATGCCCTGTTCCACCGAACCCTCCCGTACCTGTCCAATGCATCCTCCATTCTGTGCAGTGCCTGGCGTCTGTCCGCACCAGTTGTGACCAGCTTGGCCACCATTGGGTCGTAGTAGACACTGATGTCACTGCCCTCAACAACACCGCTGTCTACACGGATGCCTGGGCCCTCAGGCTCACGATACATCTGAGGGAAAGATGAGACAATTTGATTGTTGATTCAGATTGAATACATTGTTCTGAGTACCACAAGGTGGAAGATGGCGATCAGCATCACTGCAGCCTGGTGCAATTTGCATTGTGCATTCCTGTTGAACCCATGCAGGCTGTGATGTTGCTCAATGTGCATCAGGTTACTATGATCAATTGTGGTAGCGTTGTGTGTGATGCAAACACACCTTCAATAATCCTGGTGACGGGGCGAAGTTTCTTGACGGATCTTCAGCGTACACGCGGCACTCCACAGCAGTGGCCTTTATAGCAGCAGCCTGCAAACAACGACAAACTTGGACATCATGATTCCCACATTCCGCTCAGAATTGTAGCACAAGATAAGGCCTGAAATTGTTGGATTGCTCATCACAACAAGCATCAACAGCATGATGAATAGCAACTAGCTTAAGGACCTTGTGTCATTTGTGAATTTCAGAGTCTGGCACACCGCTGTGTCCCCCACCCCACCTGGTCCTGAGTGATGTTGAGTCTTTGGTTACCGGCAATAGCCAACATCAGCTCAACAAGGTCCAGACCAGACACAGCTTCAGTCACGGGATGCTCAACCTACAAGACACAGCACACAACGCTGCTGAACACTGCATCCCTCTTCACATGCCCTACAAGTTGAAGTTTGCTGCAATTGACAACAGACAGCACTTTCTTGTTGAACTGCGCACTTCCTTAGTGGATTCAATACTCCACACAAAGAAGCCATACGCAAACTGCCTCATATTCTGTTCTACCCATCCCACCTGCAGTCGTGTGTTCATCTCCAGAAAGTAGAAGTTTCTGTGTTTATCCACCACAAACTCCACGGTGCCTGTGCTGTTGTAGCCCACAGCTTGAGCCAGCTTCACCGCCTGCTCACCCATGGCCGCACGAACATCTGGAGTGATGAACGGACTCGGACTCTCCTCAATAACCTGTTATAACACAAAGGCAACACAAGAAATAACATGTCATTTCACCAAGTAACAAAGTACTGCTCACCAAGTCGCTGATGCTGGTACACACAACCTGTGCAATCTACAAATCATACCTGCAGATACATTGGCTAGCATACACCAACTATGTATATGGCATCCTGTTAGATCCTACCTTTTGGTTTCTGCGCTGTATGCTGCAGTCCCTCTCAGGCAGGTACACCAGATGCCCAAAGTGATCCCCCACCACCTGGAACTCGATGTGTCGCGCCTCCTCAACAAACTTCTCAATCAGCAGCGTGTCATCACCAAATGCACTCATGGCCTCGGCCTTAGCCAGCGGAACCTGCTCCTTCAAATCATTCTGCACACATACAACAATTTGTCAGACTCGTTTGTTCATGTTTATACATAGCATTACAGCCACGAATGCGCTCAAGCACTGTGACTTATGTTCTTAAACTTGAAAAGTGTCATGCTGTTGCCCCGGCTGTCTGCTGTCTACGAACGTCAAACGTCTTACTTGGTTTCTAGCAATGCGTATTCCCTTGCCGCCGCCTCCTGCTGATGCCTTGATCATCACGGGGTACCCGATCTCACCAGCCACCTTGATCGCGTGATCTTGATCATTGATCTCTCCAATGTAGCCGGGAATCATGTTCAGACCGGCCTGCTTGGCAATGCGCTTGCTCTCAACCTGGTGGACACAAGAGGAGTCATACGCATGTCAGTAGCTGCAGTTATGCAGGCAGCAGTCAAGCAAGACATACTCTAGTTGCAGCAAACAAGGCGGACTCATGGAAGTCTATTGATTCGATTGCTGAACATTGATTCTGACGGGTTGCTGGTGCCCACCTTGTCGCCCAGGGCTCTGATAGCTGATGCTGGTGGACCTACGAAGATGATGCCCTCGTCATTCAGTCGGTCAACAAAGTCGGCATTTTCTGACAGAAAGCCGTAACCAGGGTGAACCTGTGGAAAGCATGGAGGCAGGTTGCCACCCGAAACCGCGCTGTTGATGCGACAGTACACTGACTGCTGTTGCTCACAAGCTACGCCAGGAGCAGAGTGAGTGGTTGTGCACAGAATACTCTTCTTGTGCTGCTTGCTGGTGTCATATGCTGTGCATACAGGAACTTGTACAGAATGTTGCAACTGACATAGCTCTGGAGCCCATGTGACAGTGATGAACAGTTCTGCTAATCAACATGAATCAATTTGACTCACTGCTCTCGCTCCAGTTTTCTTGATTGCATCAATTATCGCATCCATGTTGAGATAACTTTGCAGTGCAGGAGCTGGACCCTGGCAGGATGCAAGCATGTGAGCGAACAATAGTGTTGGCTGACACAGCTCGGCCATACGAACTTGATGGTTCGAATAAGAGAGAATGCCATCAGCAACACAACAGTACAGCAGGGCATTTTCCCTCTTATTGCTCAGTGTATGTAGGACCCCCTGCAGATGTTTCCATGTCCAAGCCTAGGCACGTACCACACACACTGCTTCATCTGCTTTCCAGACATGCTTGCAGTACTTGTCAGCTTCGCTGTAGATTGCTACAGTCTTGATGCCAAGTCTTCTTGCAGTTCTGATAACACGGCATGCTATCTCTCCCCTGTTCGCAATCAGCAGCTTGTCTATCCTTCTGCCCTTTGTGTCCAAGATGCTGGTCACTGATCTCGTTTGGCCTTGAGGCGAGGGATGTGCTTGAAGCAACCAAACGCCATTGGATACAAAGGTTGGAAGAGCTGCGCTTGCCAGTAGCGATGCTATTCGCGGTAACGAAACCAAACCAGTGTTGAGAAAAGTACTCGTCAACATACCGCCTTGTTGTTCATTTCGACAGATACAGATCCAACCTGAACTACTGCATGCTTGGCCATGGATTTCCTGCTTCAGTGGTGGTTGCGAACGAAATCCGAACGTGCCGAGTCAGGTGTGAGCGGTCACACCTGTCTCGTCAGCTTTCTCGGGATATACGTTGATTGCAGCCCTGAATTCGCCACTGTAAACATAATACGGACTTGAATGAGAAATTGCTTCGATCAAATAATAAATATATCCAAAGACACCGCTTTTCTCAGGGCCCTGTACTCAACTGCTGATCTGCGACCAACGTAGTGTAGACATGGGACCTGGAGCCAGCTTTGATCCTGTGTGGGTGCTGATGGTCATGTTTGGTATAATGGAGGTATGTGAAGTCTCCATGTGCCTTTGGTTTTGTGGTCGCAGCTCACCGAATCTTTTGCAGCAGTTTCTGCTGTCAACGAGTACCAACCGATCAGCTGCCATGCATGGTGTCAGCTGCCGCCAGCAAGTTGCCTTTCGACGCTTGAAGTCACCAATGGGCTTGCAGCGACTGTCAGCATACAATGCAAGGCTGGCAGCTAAGGCGCATGAGCACTGATCATCGCATGGTCCTCATCGCTCACTGAGGGTGGCACCCTTCTTATTGAACCAGGTCCTCATCATAGCGTTACTAGTCATGCCCATGCCAAGCAACAAAGTCAGAGGTGTCATACAAGGGGGCATCAGCAAGTTCTGGCACACACAGGAGTATGTAAAGAAGACCTCCTGGGTACTGCTAGCACTGAACAGCTACTACCTGTATGGTGAGCTGACTATGCATGAACATGCAGCTGTTGGAAAACTCTTGACAAAAATAGATCCAGCAGTGCTGTTGTTGCACTTATGACAAGTGCTGATGAACGGCAGCATCTTAGCACCTCCATGCACAAGGAATGGAGCCAAGCTGCAGTAGATCAGATGTGGTTCACGATGAGGTGTACTGTTCTGTTGCTCATATGCAGATGCAGCGAAGAACCTTCTAGAGCACAACAAGATCTACGCTGCTAGCTGTGAAAGCTACTCTCTGGCTCTGTACTTCCAGAGGAATGTGTTGATATCAGGCGGCAGGTAGTAATGAGCAATGCATCACAACTGAACCGCAGCGTCAGAGTATCAACGAATATTCAGTGTGACATCTTGCTGCTGCAGCTGACAGCGACAGGTGGAAGGGGTTGTTAGTAGAGTGTGGTGATATACCTATACGCAGGTCACAGGTCTCAGCGGCTGATTGACTGCATGTCAGCACCATGTGTGGTCGACTCAGTGATAGAATATATATCTGTGTATCCAATTGAAGTTCATTTCATGGGCATATCGTGCAACATTTGTGACATTTCTCTGCTTTGCAGTGTGTTTCTCTTCTTTGTGATGCGGCGCTTGCTGGACATTCAGGGGCAGCTGTTCGAGACACGTGCTTTGGCAAAGGAAGCAGCAGCACAACAGCAACAACTGCTGGATGATCAGAGCACAGTGGCTGGAGATAAGCTGAAGAAGCAGCAATTGTTACAGCACACCCTCAGCAAGCTGGATCGAGTTGCTTCATCAGATAACGTCACTGCAGCAGCAAAGAGAAGTGGGAAGCGAGAGTGAAGTGGTGCATATCAGTAGCGCTAGGAGTAGTAGAGCTGTTGCTGAAGCTTCCTTTCTACAGGCCTGTATAAGTCGCTTGTACCATAGGTAGGCAGTAGAAATTAGCCAACAGTGGAGAGCCTAGAAGGGGTATTGGCCAGTTGGCATAAGACACCACTGCAGCGTCAAGGCCCAGTGAGTGAATCAAGACAATGTAACTTTCAAGGTTCGAATAAAGACCCTGGAGCAGTGGTGATGTCTGTTGTATATACGGCATCGGGAGTCTGGCTAAGCAGTGGACTGTGGCAGCGCTGAGTATACAGCCATGCTGCATGTGCTGCAGCATGACAGCAAACAAGCTTGCTGTATAGGCTCATAGGTGGCAGTTGATGAGTGGCAACCACTACCTGCATGACAGATTCCGAAGGGTTTCTATTGCTAAGGGCCAGCAACCACATTTTGTCATCTATCACGCAATGATCACTTATGCCAGTCAAAGTACACTAGAGCTGCCATGTTAACGGTCAACATCATGCACAGAAGTGTTCTCGAGCATGCACAAGCACAGGTATGACATGCAAAAAATGTCTGACTTTCATGCATGATCACCAGCAGGAACCACTGCTGCATGATCTGCTTGCCCCTGAGGCTCGCACCATGCAAATGTTCTCTGGACTTCAGAAGACACAGTATACCTGCTAAACTGAAGCCTATGGTATCAATAGTTGTGAAAGAAAGTAGGCTCGTGCAACAACATGAATGCAGATAAAAGTGACAAAGAGAAACAGCAAGTAGTGGTACATCTTTGGCGCCCTGCAAGTGCTATGCTTGGGCCTCACCAGCAGGATATATCTAGTCACTCAAAATCTTGGCTGAGCTATAGCTAGACACCTTCCTTGTTGACACTGCTACACCATCAACACCTCTCCCATGCAGCAGCTAATCATCTGCTGGCGCCAATATTGCTCTAAACTCCTCCTCGCTGATGGCACCATCGCCATCTCTGTCAAACTCTGCTATCATATCT
>JARWLF010004197.1:0-10134 GCA_029853055.1 Scenedesmus sp. KT-U
GGTTACAAGAAGATCAGCCCCTTTTTCATCCCTTATGCCATCACGAACATGGGTGGTGCTCTGTTGGCCATTGACACAGGGTTCATGGTGAGTGTGTGTGTGTGTGACACTGCAGGGCAAGTGGTAACAGCAGCTGCTGCAGGAATGCCATCAATACCTGCTTTCTGTGCTACAATCCCTTCGCTCTACAGCTAGGGGTGGATGATTTGGCTAATCACGTTATCGTACTAACATCTGGTTGCAGCAGATGCATGGCAGGCTACCTGAGCTCTGTTTTTGTCACGTTGTCCTGCAGGGCCCCAACTACTCCATCAGCACTGCATGCGCCACAGCCAACTACGCCTTTGTAGCAGCAGCCAACCACATTCGCAACGGTGATGCTGACCTGATGATAGTTGGTGGCAGTGAGGCCCCCATCATCCCTGTAGGTCTGGGTGGTTTTGTAGCCTGCCGTGCACTCAGTACACGCAATGATGAGCCTGAGAAGGCTTCAAGGTGAGCCCGGCTCAGCTGCACAAGTTCAGAGTCGTTCAGTGGAGCAGCAGTATTGACTTTGCAGTATTGGAATTTTGATTCAGTTTTGGCAGATCGTGACAGCTGCTCCATGCCTGGATTGCTCATACAACTACCCCCAAGTGTCAGTGATAGTTATACTCCAGAGGGGTCTTGTCAACAGCTACTAGATTCAGCAGCACTAGACCCCGCATATGTGCTGACTGGTTGTGACAATTTCTGCAGGCCTTGGGATGTTGACCGCGAGGGCTTTGTGATGGGTGAGGGTGCCGGTGTGTTTGTGTTTGAGTCCCTGGAGCATGCTCAGAAGCGTGGTGCAAACATCATTGCCGAGTACATGGGTGGTGCAGTGACATGTGATGCCCATCACATGACAGACCCTCGTGCTGATGGTCTGGGTGTCAGCACATGCATTGACCTGGCAATCAAGGATGCAGGCATTGAGAAGGAGCAGGTCAACTACATCAACGCACATGCAACAAGGTAAATCCAGAGCGTCTCATGTCCCCTGAATTACTGCGATGATTTGCTTCGATGAGCATTGTACGAGACAATTCCTGCCACAGCCAAGGAGTGGGTGTCGTCTGCTTTCTTGTCGAATAACATTTGCCTGTACAGTGTTGGATGTGCAGCTTGTTCTGGTAGATACTCTGAATGCATTGCTCACACCATGGCTCGGAGCAAGATGCCTGTGTGGTGATTGTCCTGCAGTACAATTGTTGGTGATATTGCTGAGGTGAAGGCCATCAAGAAGGTGTTCACAGACACAAAGCACATCAAGATGAATGCCACAAAGTCCATGATTGGGCACTGCTTGGGTGCAGCAGCAGGTATTGAGGCCATTGCAGTGGTGAAGGCAATTGAGTCCGGATGGGTGCACCCCACACTCAACCAGTACAACTTGGTAGAAGAAGTAGAAGGCATTGACACAGTGCCATTTGAGAAGAAGCAGCACAAGGTGAGGACTCAGTTGTGGCTATTGTACATGTGGGAGGGATCTTGCTTGCTTGTCACTATCGCAGGCCCACACGGTCAACTGCTGATGACAGTCAGTCAGTTGAAGCTGTATTGTGTTCTATCCGAC
This sequence comes from Scenedesmus sp. KT-U, assembly GCA_029853055.1. Classification (NCBI taxonomy): domain Eukaryota; kingdom Viridiplantae; phylum Chlorophyta; class Chlorophyceae; order Sphaeropleales; family Scenedesmaceae; genus Scenedesmus; species Scenedesmus sp. KT-U. The sequence goes on from JARWLF010004197.1 coordinate 1,598, forward strand.
TCAGTACTGCACAATCAGCACAATAAGTTGAGCTGTTCATCAAGAATAGCTGTGCAGATTCTCTGTATCCTAGATGCAATCACTGCCTTTGTGAACTTCTGCTTACGCTGCTGTGCTGTGTTGATGCAGGTCACAGCGGGTATCAGCAACTCCTTTGGCTTTGGTGGGCACAACTCAGCAGTGATCTTTGCCCCCTTCCAGGGGTGACGAGGGGTGATCGGCATTGAACGCGGCAGCAAGCACCAGCAATAGGATTGCAGATTTCCTGTCCTTCTGGCTATTTGTAATGAGCACAATACAATGTCGCTATGGTGGGCTCTAGAGAGATGAGAATTCACTGACGTGGAACACTTGCCAAGGGCTTCTGAAAGCACTACATGTTGTTATTGGTACGCACTGTGAGACAAATCGCGTCCTAAATCACGATTGGAGCCAGCTCAGCAGATATGAAGTTTCACATGCAGCAGCCCATTGCTGATGTACAATCCAGATGCCTCCAACCCAGCTTTTGCACCGTGCAAACCAAGGCATGAGACCTGGCCACCCTGGCACAACAAACATAAACAAGAGGAGCAACAGTTCAGGTGACAGGGCAACAAGTTTGTCTGTGTGTTGCACTGCACGCCTCGCCTGCTCCCTGCCAGGGCTGACAGTAAGTACATATTACTACCAACCGCCAAGGCATAAGCATGCAAACAAGGTGGTTATGTACAAACATAATAGGACACAATAAAGGAATTTGCAGTGATGGGGCACGTTTGTACAGAACTCTTTCTTGAGGACAACTTGTCCTCAATGGCAGGTCTGAACGTTAAAAAAGCAGACGTGCCAAACCAGTTAAGTGACATGCATACACAACTGCAGGTCTCCACAATGTTGCTCCATGCTACTTGCAACCCATCAGTATTCTTTGCACGAAGAAAGGTTTTGGACGTTCGTGGCGTGATCACAAGTCCATGACTCGACTGCTGCTTCCATCATCACTGACAGATTATACCTAATTACCACACAAGGTACCAACCTCATGCAATCTACCGGTACATATCTGCGCAACCTGCATGCATGCTTTATGTTTGCAACCCTACGGTAGTCTCACAGCATGCATCAACCCTGGCGAACTCTAGGTGCCAGGGTTTGCTGAAAAACATGAAATGACCAACCCCCATTCCAACTACCACAGCTAAAAAGTACCCAACGTTGAATGACATGACTGCCAACATCAGCAGATATCCTGTTGTGATATTGCCAGTGTAGAGAAGGCTATTTATCAGGCGCAACTGCAGCATACTCGTTTGCTTGCGCCCTCCTGGTGCTGGGACATAACCTGCTGCTGAGGCTACAGCTGGACTGCTGTACTTGGCCCATGACACTCTGTAACTTGCCAGGGCTTCATGTGCGATGGCAAAAGCCATTAGGAGCGCTATGGTACCCAGGTATGGAAGAAGAGTTGTTGGATGCCAACTGTGGAACCAGAGAATGGTATCTACAGTCCACATGAACCACATTGGCATCATCATGTCCATCTTGTGCACCTTCAGATTGTGAGAAGAGTGGTTTCCGTAGTGGCTATGACTATGAATGCTGTGAGAAGTTTGGGAGTGGGACGTGGGTGGTCCTGCCGTGCTGTAAACAAGGAGGAAGAGCACAAATAGACTTGCTGACACAACTGAAAAGGGCAATGTGCTGCGAGCATGCATATGATGCCGCAGCTATACCAACAGAAGGCAAACGAGAAAATCAATCACTTGCTGTCTAAATTGATGCTGGAGTGAGCACGAGCAGCTAAGGGCGCTTTCCAATGCGAGGCACAGAACACATGCCGCAGTCGAAAACGTGCATCCCTGCGAAAGGAAACTATAAGTTTGAATCAGCCTCGTCTGCCTCGCCGTCTCAGTTTGCTGACGATGTCCCTCTTGTGAAGATCAGTGAGTCGTCACTGGGTTTACGACACATGGTTAGCGTGCCACGCTGGCGCTGCTCCCGTTGCAGGGCACTCTGTTTTAGTATATGTTCACGGACGACAGCATGTGGCCATGTATCTTGCATACATGTGAGTGCTCTCTGCTGCCCGATCACAATGTACAGCACACAGTACAATTGTGCTTTGAATGTCGCTTACACAGCACACAGTATAACTGGGAGCTCTGACAAGCAGCCACGTGCTTCTTGCAGACACCGTTAAGGACCTGCTGCGCTTCTCAGCTTCAGCCTGAGCACAATTGCATCGTGCCTGCTACCACTAGCAGCGGCCCTGCTTGCTGTCGATCGCACTGCGCGGCCTGCTGCCTGCCATGCACATTCAGCATCCACATGCCTGATCCACAGCCACTCAAGCCATCTTTTCTCATCACAGCCCGAGGCACAGCTCCAAACCTGTGCACTCAAACTACAGTGAGCTGCCACCACTGCTGTGGGTAAACTGTTGCAGCTACACTGCATGCTTCAAGGCATCATCCAGCTGATAATGTGGCCTGCATGTTGTAACATCAATCACATGAAAAGTGGTGTGGATTGCAGATTCTCTCACAGAACACACGTCCACACAACTGAAAGCAGCGATAACACAACTAGATACCTCGTACATGACTGCGCCGCCTGGTGGTTTGTGAGTTGCATGGCTGTGTGTAAAAATGTCATCTACTTGACACGTTTGCTCACCTCCAATCGGTCTCTGTCTGTATTTTTGTGATGTTGCCAATAACACCATAGCAAGCTGCATCATCAACCACATGCTGCAACACCTGCAAGCAATGAGAAGAACAGGCTGAGGCCAGTGCCACTGCAATAGCCAGTCAACATGTGTTAAAGGACGCCCAGTTGCTTACTGCTGCTAATTGGCGGAGACTGCTCAGTTGCTTGACAAGACTTCTGTGACTGTCAATGACGGTGTATGGATCATAACCAGGCTGGACAAACCTGGTCTGCTTCAGAACCGCCTGCTAATGAGCCATGGTGAAACTAGCAGCTGAATCTGCTTTTATACTGGATTTTACTTAGTTCCTAATGTTGCGCACATGGTCATACCTGAGGTTCAAATGCAAGCAACCTCTGACAAGCTTTCAGTACTTCATTGTGTGATACTGCTTGGCCACTGCCAACATTGTACACCGCAGGTGGCTGACTGACTTTGCTGATGACAGCAACAAATGCAGCTGCCAAATCCATAACATGCACATAGTCCTGAGAGCAGGGCGCTATGTCATGACCTGGCTTTGTGCTGCTGTCAGGTACTGGCAGGTTGTACTGCTGTTGCTGTAACTTCTGTGTGGCAGCTGCTAGGCAGGCACCAAGTGTGCTGTGTCCTGCAGGACCGTGCTCATCAAGGATGGAGAGACCACCTGCAGTTGGTTCAAGCAGCAACTCAGCACGGCTACATCCATGCCATGGCGACCCTGCAAGCTTACTCCAAGCTCATTTCACTGCGCTCTTTGCATGTATCCAGGCATGAACACATATGGCAGCAAACTGCGCAGGTCGAACTTACCGAGTCGTGCCTGTGGATCAGCACCCATGATCTGGGCATGTCTCAATACTGCTGCTTTGAACGTTGCTCTGTGGCTGGCATACATCTTTACAACATTCTCTGTGAAGAGTGCTGCATGACCAGCAGAGGTGGTGGGACTGCAGGGTGCAGACTCATCTACAGGGTTGGGGGTGGCTGTGTCATACACAGAGTAACTGCTGGCTACGATCAACTGCAAAGCAAGAGCAGTAGCAGCATGAACGCCAGAGCCCAGCCAAGACAAGTAACAAGTACCAGGTAACACAGACAGAATGTTGCTCAATGCTGTACAGTCTACAGTGTGATCTTGCATGTTGCTTAAGAAGGCAAGACATTTCCGGATGCAGTCAGAGCATGGCTGCAACAGGGGAAGCATCCAACTCTGCACACTGTACGTTACCTTGGTGACACTGCTGCTATCAATGGCCTTCAAGACTGCAAGTATCTGGTTTGTGCTGATGGCTAGAGTCCCAATGGGCTCATCCAGCGATGCTGCACGGTGATGGCTGTCATTGAGTCAGCAGCATGTGACAACTGTACAGTGTCATGGGTTGTCCAATTTGTGTTATCGCAAGTGAAGGCGGTGCTTGTATAGTGCCAGGAAACCATCTACAACAATTTGCAGCATGCTGGTGGAAGCAGCAATACCAACCTGTTACTCCGGGAGGTGCAAGGTGCAACACAACATCTATTGCTGGCTTAGCTGCCGACAGCACTGCCTGCAGCTGATCAGCTTGAGCCTGATCACATGACAGCACCTTCGCTTGGTACTCTGCCCCTGCCAGTAGCTTATAAAGGTGACCGAAGCTGCTGTGTGGGTCATCTACGAGGGTTACAGCATGCCCAGCTTCGAGTAGTGCCAGTGCTACATGTGAGCCTACGAAGCTGGCACCCTGGGTCAGGAGCACATGAAACTTTCCCGTTGCCGGCCTCAGGGATACTTTAGAGTTAATCTCTTTGGGTGCTAGAGCTGGATTGGAGAAGTGTATGGAATAGATTGCGAACGAAGACAGCAGGCCGAAGAACAGCAACTGCCAAAATCTGGGCTGCAGCATGTCATGTCAGCATAGTAGTCAGTTGGACTTGTGCTCAGAGCTTTATAACGGTACAGTTGAAACTCTGCAAGCTCCAAGTGGCCTGCTGCTGCTGCTGCCTTTGCAGATCTATTGCATACTGCGTCTGGTTTGACAGGTGCCGCACATTTGTACGCCCCTGGCGCAAAGTTGATAGGCACCGATTGTGCGCAACAGGTCCAGTAAGTTTGTGCACTTGATTCTGTTGGTTATGGTGGCAGACCAACGGTTAACGGCAAGTTTCGACAGGTAGCGAACGTGTACCATGTGGTACAGCTCACTACATGCAGCAGCTGTGATAGCCTATCGACCCAGAGCAGGGGCTTGTGTCGTTCCCAAAACTTTGTATACCAGTATAGCAGCATAGTAATTGCGTACGGATGCGCAGACGAGCAACGACGCTTGCTTACCGCGTGGCACCGGTAGCTTGCGAACCTCGCTGGAAAGGGATTTTGTGATCAAGACTTCGTGATTTCTACTTTGTTATTCAGCAAATGAAGCGGTTACAGCGTGAGCCAGTTTAGGCCCCAGTGTGTGCTCAGTACGGTACTGCTGGTGTAGTCAAAAGAGATGTTGACCACTGAGAAGACACAGCAACAGCAACAGCGCAAGGAGTCATCATGTCCACCCAGCTTAGATCTGTACCATATCTACAGCTGTCTCGCAGCAAGGGAGGTGATGGTGCCCATTCTTCCCTTGGGCCAGAAGATGCAGCTCAGGCAAAAACAGAACAGACAGAGGGCGGTCAAAAGACTGAATCAGCGCAGAGAAGGCACTGAGCCAGGGCATCTCATGTGGGTTGGTTGGAGGGTAGCGTGACACCCCAAAACATCAGTTCCCAACTTTATCCTTGTTTGTACTGTCCGCAGAGCAGCAGAGAGATGCAGTTCCACTCAGCCATGTGCACAACCATCCTGCTCAATGTGTTGTGGTAAGCCCTGGAGTTGCAGCCTGAGCTCAAGTTTTCAACTGTTGTGCACAACCAAGGCAGTGCTACTACCAGGTCTCCTGCACTGTGGTAGACACCAAGGCTCTTGCAAGTGCAGCCACAATATCGAAGCTGACAGCCTAGACAGCCTGTGTAGCTGCGGGCTGCATATCTTGCTGATGCAGACCATAGCTGCCACTGTGCCATACAGTATGGCTCATACTGCTTAAAATGCATGCGCACATTCCAGCATGTCACACAGCACGACACATTGTAGTATATTTGTGATTGTTGCAGCTGTGCGGCCACCATCCCCAGCACATGTGCAGTTCATGTTGAGAGGTAGAGACAGCCCAGTCCACAATGCCATGCAAGAGTGCTGGACTCAAGCCATAAGGTAGATAACAGACCTTTAAGAAACAGTCGCATGCTGACACCAAGGAGTTGATGCGCCAACCATGTGCAGTACATTTGCGGACAGCAGCAAGCAGCTGAACCTTCAAGTGCACCTACGCCATGCAGGTTTGCTATCTGTGACTGGCTTTCTGAGCTTACGTGGTCAATGCTGACTCCCACTGTGGCACACTGTTCATTGTTGTGGGTTGATGCCCTGCTGCAGGGGACTGCAGGAGTGTCCTGAGGATGGAAGGGCTGGCCACAGAAAGGAAAGCAAGCGGCAACGGCACCGCAGGGCATGTGACATGCACAAGCACCAGCAGAACAAGCTGATGGCAACAATAGAGGTAATTGCATGACACACTGAAGCCTTGCAGCTGTTTGTGGTTCCATAGTAGCGTATGCTGGCAGTTAGCACCCTGTCTTATCCTGTCTGCTCCTATTCGGAGCTCAACGATGGTCACTACTTCCCTGCATAGTGTGCATGCCCCTAAGCTGTACTTTGTTGCCATCTCAATCAGCTTGATGTCGCAGCTTGCAGGGGCTAAACTAGCTGCTCACCTACACATACGTTGGAACAAGATTGCATGACAACCTGTTGTATCTGCTTTCAGGCATTGGACCTGGCTGCCTCCCAACTTCGTATGCAGCTCTCAGCTGCACAAGCAGCAGTTGCACCACCCGTGAAGCTGCAGGACAGCATGATCAGCTATGACAGCAAGAGTGGTAGACATGCCAAAACCTGTCCAGGCACTGCCGCAGCAGCATCTACGATACAACCAAGCAGCCTCAGTACTCGAAGACATTGGATACCCTGAGCTCTGTAGGCGGGATAGCTTGTCTGTTTGATGTGCGGCATGCCATTGCATACAGCATGCACTGGTGTATGTCTGGTATGTGCGACACAGATGCCAAGCAGATTGACAATGTTGGTGCAATCTTTGGTTGCTGAAGCAAACTGTTTCTATGACCTTCTGGTGACAAGGGAGTTTGTTGAGTGACAACTGACCAATTTCTGCACTGCAAGTGAGTTGAGATAAGTGTCTTGTTGCAACCCAGTCTGCTGGTCCTGTAGTTCAACCTTGGAGCAAGACCCAACTATCGTTCAATGGAGAAATATCAGAGTCTGAGTTCATGTTCGTTGGGTTGAGGCGTTGGAACTTGCTTTGCAACCCATCTCCTGTATTGGTGTTTCAGGTCAAACCACATGCTGTGAAAGACACTGGGTTGGGTTTGTTTCCAGCATGTTGTCCTTGCATGCCATTCATCCTGAGCGCACAATAGACAGGCTTTGGTACACATTATGTACTGGACATGAGTGCATCGCAAAGATACAGCTCGTCTGGCAGACGCTTGGCTGTCTGCTGAGAAGTTGAAGATGAGGTTGACGTCAAGGTGCAGTAAGGGTCTTGTTGGAGCTTGCAGCCTGTATACCACATAGCAGGTATCATGTGCGCATAGTACCATCACCCATCAAAGGCTCCAGCTTTCTCATCAGCACAAACACCACACAATTGATGACATGGCGCAATTGTCAGTTGTCAACTGCAGCAGAGTATGTCTGAACCCTGTCAGTGACTCAGCATGCAGGGCTGCAGAAAGAGTCAGTAATCGACGCAGTTACCTTTGGTGAGACAGTGATTGGGCTGGAATTGGTGCTTGTGGTGTGCGACAAGCCGAAGCTACATACAATAGTCTCACACATCTCGCGCTCAATCCCCAACAAGCGCTAGCGTGCACCCCACTAATCAGGCTTCTGCAGCTCATCTCAGCACCGTATTTCTAAATAATCATATTCAAAGCTATGGTAGCTTACGAAATGTCTCTTACACAACCCCAACTCCTCAAGTCAGGCACCCGCTTGGGTATCCCAGGCACACTCCCAACCAGGCCTCTGGTCACTTGCAGCCGGTGCACTGTCAGTTGCGGAGCTCAGGCAGGCGATGTGGGATTGGACAGCTTACTCAGTACAACACCAAGCCGTAGAAGGTTGATGGCCGCGTTCGGTGCTGTGACTTCAGTCACAACTTGGCAACTCCTGCCTGGCACTGGTGAGCACAGTGCTGTATCGCAGTGTCCAAGTCCCCACTATATTAAGCCAATGTTCATCTTAGCTTACATCGGTACAATGCGACAATAAAGAACTGTTGCTTACGTTCCAGGCAGCAGCAGTGCTGAGGAGAGCATACAGGTTGTTTCAGAAGAGCAAGGCTTCGGGCAGCATGCAGTCCAGAAGGGTGACTGGGTGCTGGTGCATTATGTTGGTAGGTACCTATTTTCAGCATTTCTTTCACCTAGATACAGCAGTAAAGACTTCGTTGCATCATGTCTCTACGTGCTGCGAAACCATCAGCATGTGATCCATGAAGAAACGTTACCTCTGTCACACTCCAGACGCCACCTCTTGCAAAAAAGCTGTCTGTTCATATCCGAACAGATGCACAACACCTCTGCAGACTATGCAGCGTGGTTAAGTGAGCTGACAGGTAAAGTCTGTTGACCAACATGCACAACAAGTGCCTGTTTCAGCAAGGACAATATAAATGCATGCGGACTCTGCCGATCGTATGCAGGCTCCCTGGAAGACAGTGGTCAGGTGTTTGACTCTACTAGAGGGGGTATGGTGAGCAAGAGCCGG
>JARWLF010004201.1:0-11431 GCA_029853055.1 Scenedesmus sp. KT-U
GGGATGGTCCTCGCCTGGCTTTGATCGGCAGTTGATGGCTAGGCTGCTGCGTGATGCTGATCAGCTTGCTGGCCAGCGCTATTGCAGTGGAAGTGATAGCGGTGCAGCTTCAGGTGCTTCAGGTGCCGCTTCTCAGGAGAATTATGGCTGACAATAAAGAGAGGGAGAGACAAGGAGCAGAACTCTACATATTCAAGCTCTGTGCATGCTCTGCAGCAGCAACTAGTGTTGTGATGTGAGTCGATGGCAGTATTGCTATGGCTGATGAGTAGCTTATGTGTGATGTGAGTCGGCAGTACAGTCAGAGGTCACCAGGAAGCACAGTCATGTGATGCATATGGTGCTATGTGGCAGTGCTTGTCCAAACGTGTATGACAATACAGTACGGTACCATAGTATGGTATGCTGTGAACATCTGTTGTTGCTGCGTATTATATGAATCCTGGCCCATCTTGCCAGGCAGCCGGTGCATCGGAGCATCGTCCGCAGCAGTACATGTGCATGTGCAGACTAGCTAGCTAAGATAAGCATAACTGTATGCTTGCTCAAATCAATACCTAGTCGTGTCCTGCATCAGCATATCCTCCCTTGAGGGCTCCTGAGGTCCCGTCACGGGGGTCCGCCTGCGGGCTCCCGTTAACCATTTTTCGTGGGTCCGGCTCCCGTTAAGGTGCCCCAAACTCCATCAGGGTGGCAACCAAGCTTCGCGGGACATCGCATCACCGGTCCAGCTGTCCGACACGTGCAGTGACACCAGTCCAGTACCCTTTAGCACTTGCAACGCATGCTTAACCCGTTCAACGCTTTAGAAAGCGTGAGCTTTGCGGGGAAAAACAGCCATTGATAGCGACGTTCCCATCAAGTCATTGCAGGCTTGGGTTACGATTTCATTGCTGCTTGATTACGGGCTCACACCTGACAGCAATACCGATTGATCTTGTTCGGGTACTCAAGCAGCTGTCACAAGTGCTGCGTTTGCCGTGGGGTCTCTATCACTTTTGAAGCTGTTGTCGCACCGCTCGCTGGAGCAGAGCCATATAGCACAAGATGGCTCGAATATCACTTTCTTGTCTGCTAGTCGCAACTGTTCTCATGACTTGTTCTGTGTCAGGTAGGCATTCCGTGCCACTGGGCAGCCTCGCCTGGCTGGAATCATCTACGCGCACTGTTGTCTGACCCATTCTGGCATTTGCAGATATCATGGCACGCAAGATGCTTGGGCAGAACAAAGCAGCCCAAGACGCAGACGCTGATACACGGCTAGCTCAGCTGCTGTCGGGTAGCAAGCAACTCCAGGAGAGCAGGAAGGAGATGTCGAGCCAGCTCGCGCTTGAGCACGACCGTGAAATTTCAGACGACGAGGACAATGATACCCCAGCAGGTGTCACAATCAAGGAAATCGTGGCAGCACCAGCAGCTGAGATTGAGAACTCTCTTGACAAGGAGTTTGAAAAGAACGAGGGCGAGATCAACAACAGGATGCACAGCTTGAAGCATGTCAGCTACAGATGGAGGCAGCCTCCAAGCACACCATTGTGATATAGTGGTGCTGCAGCTGGCTGAAGTGATGCATACATGGCAGAAGTGAGTTGCTGTTCACTTTGTGTGGGCAGCTGTTCAGTGCTTGCACAGACAGGGAGAAGATGCTCGTTTGGAGTGCTCATTGAGGGCTGTTCTGTTTGTTGCAGTTGAGGTAGCAGTTTGCATATGCAGCTGCAGTTGCTGATTTGAAGGTCTTGTACCTTCAACATGAGGCGCTGTGGCTGGGACAAAGAAGCATGAACATCATTCACATGCACAAGAACTGTGCAAACGGTGCATGTCGTGTTCAGCATATATACAATACGTTTGTAGGTGTGACGTCGTTTCCAGGATTGTTGAGAGACTCTGAGCAGGCACATAAGCTGTTGACCTGATAGCTTTTCTGCGTCCAGCTGTCTCTGCTCAGCAGTGGTAGACAACAGGCGCAGGTACAGAGAAGCCTGGTGATGACAACAGCAGTTTTCAAGCCCAGACCTTGTATCGTGTAAGACTTTTGGGTGTAGTATCATCCTTGTGACGAGAAGTGATGCATGGCAGTTTCTGTTTTTCTTTTACAGCGCAGCAACAGTGGAGCGCAGTGAACAGTACAGTTTTGTCCTGCAGTAGTGCGATTTAAAATGAAGTTGTGTAGATGAATCATAGTGTCGAAACAAAGAGGGAAAGCTCGGCCTGGGTACAGGGCTCTGAAGTGTCAGTGGTCTTGCAGTTGGTCTGTATCAGTCAACATCAGCTCCATCTTTTGTTGTCCATGTTTGTCAAACACCAACTCCCGGCTTTCAGTCCTTGAGGGAAGTTGTAGTGGTGAAGTGCAGGAACCTCATCAGGGTTCGATGATTTGTCCTTATACTTAGTGCTTGGGCTGCAGCAGCAAGCATGGTTGTTCTGAGTAGAGGTTGGAGGGGAGCAGTTCTGGAAGTTGTTTGATGAGGGCGTTGCTGCTGGTGTAGGAGTGTGCATGGCTGTGTTGGTGCTGAAGTCCCGTCGGAGCTACTGCATATGTTTTGGTTTCAAAACAGTGTGTGCATGTGTTTCTGGTTTGAGCTGATTGCAAGCATGCTCCCTGTGCAGTGCTTGTCTTGTCCATGACAACAGGGTTTATGCACATGTTGTTGGTATTGCAAGAAGCTCTGTCTGCCAGTAAGAGTTGCATGTACACTTTTGTTCGGTGCAGTTGTCATTACAGTGGTACTTTGGTTACCACTGCTGCAGTCTTGTGTGGGCGTCTGTGTGGGTTGTAGACTTTGCTGGTTGGCATGTCTTTTGGTGTCCTTTGGTTTATCAATGCAGGAGGCAAGAGGCCATATGCATGTGCCAGTGTGCCCGCGCGCACCGTGCTCTTGGTACGGTGACAGTCAGCACAGATGCAACTCTAGCATTCTGCTAGTTTGTCATCTTCTGCTACACTTGTGCCTGGTTATGGTCCTAAGGTAATGCAGACACCTGTCACTTGGTCAAATCAATTACACTGGGTTACTAAGCCAGTTACAGTGTGCTGGACACCAAGGAGCCCTGTACTTGCAGCAGGGCTCAGGCAGTTTTCATCGCATGTTGTCAAGCTTAACTTGGCAGTTGATCAGTTTGGGGGTCGTAGCATTGTGTGGGCAGGTGAGTTGGCACACCCTTGGGTGTCATGGGTTGCTTGCATTGGCATCATTGAGACGGATGGCACCTTTGTGCCATGTTCTGCTTTGCATCAGATTGTTTGCTGGTTTGAGACAAGGCTGCAGCAAGTCCTCTGCCTGTCCTGCAGAGCAAATCTTTTGTGCTACCTTGCTGACAGGTGTTCCTCACTGCTGTGACAGGCAGTGCGATCGGTACACTCTTTTGTACTGAATACATGCACTGCCTTCATGCAGTGATCATTGTTTACAGTAGGACATACTGCTGGGTAGTTACATTGTTACAAGCAAGCCATGGCATTGCTTTAGGCGTTTTTGAGTTGTGCCCATCATCCAGGCATGCAGCATGTTTGTCACCTATGTTAACTGAACATGGTGTTTTCCACCGGATACAATGCTGTCAGAAATAGGCATGCAGGGGCGACTGTGGTTGTTCTTGAGATTGGTCACAGGAACATGTCTGCCTGGTGCCAGTCAGTGGTTCTGAGATCTCAGAGGCAGCGCTAGCGCTTCAATGACAGTCAGTGTCTTGGCACCTGCAGCTGCTTTCACAAGGGCACGGTGACGTAACCAGAAGTTGTGGTGTTTTCTGCATGCACCCCGGGCCCGCAGCAGCCCCACCGGCACTGCTGCTGCAACATTGTCACAAGTTGTCACTAGGCTAGCCAGGCTGGCTGACTGTCCTGGTGATCAGTTACAGGTGAATTCTGAGAGTAAAGGGAACCAATATGTTTATACTTCAGCATCGTAGTCGGCATCAGGCGCTATCTTCGTTGACAAGGCCGAGTGTATCGTCAGAAGACTACGGTGTCAGGACAACGTCAAGACAATCTCCAAAGCAGCTGGCACTGGGTCTTGTGTGGTGCTTGAAAGAGAGTATACATACAGTTGTTTGACTCTTGGTGTACGGTTGACTGTTTCACGGCTCCTTACCATGCCCAAACCGTATCCACCTTCTGTCATCCTGAGCAGGCAGTTTACCTTCGCGTATCGATTCTCAACTACTGCTTGGACTCATGTCTAGTTTGCGCTACACTCTCTGCAATGCTACGAAGGGCGCTCTCTACGCGGCTCACGCAGAACATGCCAGCAGCAATACATGGGTGGTGGAGGTGCAAAGCAGTACAGCAGCAGACCGTCCGAACATTCAGCGACACCGCTGCCGCTGTACCTATTGTATATCACCCCTTGTACAGTGCTCCACAGTTGACACCCGGACATAGGTTTCCCATGCAGGCAAGTAGCAGCAGGATCATCATCAACAAGTGCTCAACTCCCAGACACCAGCAACCAACCACTCTATCATTCTGCCCATGACGCATTGACTTTATAATACCCCTTCACGAGTACTGCAAAGTACGGCCGACTAACCTATGCAGCATGACTCTGTCCTACATTGTCACCTCTGTAAACCCATGCTCTGGTGCATGTGGCACTGTGTCTTTCAGCAACGAAAACTTCGACCAATCCACACCATCTCAGCAGCTCAATATATCTTGCTCATGTATGATCAAGTCAAGCACTCTATGTTGGCACTTGTAGGTGTTTGGCAGAATCTATCAGCGTCTATCGAATCAAGGCATCATCCACCCGAGTCAAGTACATGTACCCCAACATCTGCCCACTGATAAAGAGCTGTCTATTATCCATTGTACAGATTACCTATCAGCTTTCTCAACATGTACCTTGGATGATCAAAGAGTTAGAAGGTGGGGTATGCAGCTAGGCAACACAGCATGCAACAACGACAACAAGAATATTGCATGTATTTGTAGCTCAGAAATCGTGACACCCATGCTATATATGTACTTGGCAGGGCTATGAGCCAGTGCCCAGCTGCTGATACCTGCCCTGGATGTGGTTTAGCATACAAGCTTGATACGTTTTTGCAACAGTGACAAGCATTCTGCCTGGCCTATACGTCATTAGCCATTGCAAGTTGATGTTTCACTCTTGCATGTGTGCAGGATAGGGTTTGGTGCGACCACTAGGACCCAGATCTTGGTTGACAGAACCAAAGCTGAAGTTGCCGGCACATTACTAACTGCCCGCCTAGCCCTGCAACATGGGCTTAACACTGCAGGAGGCACACATCATGCGTTTGCTGACTATGGCTCAGGGTTTTGTATCTTGAATGATTTGGCGTACACGGCACATGTGTTGCTGGATGAGATCTTGGTGCAAAGAGTGATGATACTAGATCTTGATGTGCATCAGGTACCCATGTAGTCAGGTGCAGCTTAGGGCTTAGTGCATAGTGGTAGCGTGCAGCTCGCAAGCATGACAGATTGACAACCTTTTGCCCATGAACTTCATTGCCTCATTGTATGTATACCAGTACAGCTCCAGAAAGCAGCACACACACTATGCTTGTGTGGTTGCACTGTGATTTTGGTCAATATACGTCAGCAGCAATGTAAACATGAAAGCAGAACCACGATGTCAAGTCGAGTCTGCAGCAGCAAGTGTCCATCATCATCACCAGCAAGTGCTGCTATGTATCGACATTTGCTGCAGCAGCCAAAACTATTCACGCTGACACTACTGTGCTTTGAGAAGGAAAGCATCTATACCAACAGGAGTCCATCAAACCTATGCTTACATAACCACTGCTGCTGTGTGTGTCTTCTTGCCTTTCCTTTCTGCAAAGGGTGACGGCACAGCGTCCATTTGCAGCAACAACCCAGATATTTTCACTCTCTCGGTGCATGCCGAGTCAAACTTTCCAGCCCGCAAGCAACAGAGTAGTTTGGATGTAGGACTAGCAGATAACTTGGGCGATGATGAATACTTGGCAACTGTAGCTGAGGTATTGAGGCTCTCATCGTGTCTTGTTTAGCATATGCTACCATGCACATGCTTATGCATCCTGTTTCATGCAGAGCAAATGCAGAGAAACTGAATGTAGCAGCCTGGTGATGAACGGCCCAAATATCATGTGCATTATTGTACCGCCAAAAAAATGATCTCAATAAAGTGTTCGTGAACGTGTAATTGCAGGTGCTACCTGATGTCTTGGACACGTTCAGACCAGATATTGTGTTATATGATGCTGGTGTGGATGTTCATGAAGATGATCAACTGGGAAGATTGACAATCACAGATAAAGGTATGATTCAACAAAATCATCCTGTTTTTTTCTCCTGAAAACAATAGTAGTATACAAAAGATACATCATAGATGTTTTATATGTCAGACGATATCTTTTCCAACAAACTCTCAAAGTTTGTCTTTTTCTGTAGGTCTAATGCGTCGTGAGTTGCTTGTTCTAGACACGTGTCTAAGTCACGGTGTCCCAGTAGCAGGTTATGTTGGTGGTGGATATGATGATGACCTGGATGTGTTGGCTGACAGACATATCATGTTACATACAGCCGCAGCAAGAATGTGGACAGACCATGGACTGTGAAACAATTATCGCAATGAACGCAGCTGCTGCATGATGCTATCGAGTATGGCTGGTGATTGTCAAAAAGTGGTGTAGGAAAAGCGTGGCGCTGCAGCACTAAATTGTTTCAACTGGCGGTGCCAGCATAAACTGCTGATGTTGTTGCACTGCAAGACAGTGTCATGACACAACAACTGGCAGTACCACTGATGATCAGTGGCAGATGTTGTGTGTTGACTCCAGGGGGCTGGAATACTAACCAGTGGTCAGCAGCTGCATCTGGCCGCATGATGCGACGTGTGTGCTTCTTCTGTTGCGCAACCGATGCACAGTATGCCAACCTGGCATTCGTGTCATCATGATAGTCCACTTCTTTGTCGGTGTCTGCTGTACCACAAGGCTGCACTGAAAGTTTCGTTCAGCTGAATGCGGTAACACAGACTCCTTCTGAGGGCTTCAGAGGCTCTGAACGGCGTACGGTACTGCAGAAAGTCCCGTCCAACCGCCGGTGCAACACCACAATCAATCCGGTTGGCAACACTGTTGGAATCCTTGAACATTGCCTACAGCCTGTCCTGAGTTACATGAGCACTTGGTCCGCAGTGATTGCCATGCAGCATGACTCTGACTCAAACAGTGTGAAAGAAGTGTCACACGGCGTCACCACAACAACGGAACCTCAAGTGACTCGGGAGGCATGACTGAGGGCCAAACTGCCAGAGTGAAGGTGTGAAAAGTGTCAGAAGGGTAGTTTTGAATATCAAATAAGTAATGAAACTGATGAACGTCAGAACAGCACCATTTGTTCTGCTGTATAACCCATAGCCGCCAACCCCGGCACCACAACACCCTCCAGCATACCAGGTGGACCACACATCAGCGCCATAGATCCACCTACATCGTCACTATACAACTGCTGCTGCTGCTGCTGGTCGGGACTGTTATTTGTTACTTTTGTAACAATATGCAACGGCCGGGGTGGTAGTAGATGCTGTGCCATCATGTCATGGGTTATGTAACCCTTGCTAGATGTCCAAGGTGCGACAGCTTGGCTGTTAACTAATTGCTGGGGGTTGATGACTAGTCTGGATCCAACTGACAGATCAGGCTGCTGCTGCTGCTGCTGGAGGTTTGCTGCTGCTACTGCTGGATGGCTTAGTGACAGAGACGGTTGTTGTCCTGCTGCTGCTGCTGCTGCTAGTGTTGCTGCTGCTGTATCTGCTGTTCGTGTGATGGGTGTAGGTGCTGTACCGGGTTCTTCTAGCACATACCAGAGATGAAAGCGATCAGGATTATTGCGAGCCATGGCGTCAAGTTCCTGCAGCAGCAGCAGCAAGCAGAATCAGTTATGGGCACCCACAATTGTCAAAACAGCTAGAGCAGCAATGCGCATGGATGTAGAGCTGATGGACGACAAGATATACAATGTGTGCTATTACCCTTCGTACCTCTCTCAGCCAAATATCTTCTTCATGTTTATTTGCGTATATCAGCGCACATCTAGTGTTATCTTCATTGTTACGTAACACTTCCCGTAACACACTGTAACAAGGCGTGATACCGCTGCCACCAGCAACCATGGACATATAACGAGCCTTGCCAGACACCCTGCAGCAGCAGTAGCGGTAATCAATCCAGCTGCATTTGCCACTACATGCTCAACACTTGAGTGTGTCATAGGTCTACTGCTGCTGATGCTGTGGATGTATCGAGCACCGGCAACGCAACATACCAGACCACATCACGAAAAATCAAACCCACCTGTTTAGGTTATACTGTCCTAGGCCCTCATAAGTAAACTTGCCATACGGACCCTTCACATCAATCTTGTCACCCTCCTGTAAAACAAGCGCAAAACAGATAGAAATAAGCAACAAGTTGTCAGTCCAAGCAGGCCCAAATTGGATTTTTTCCAATTGAGACCACACATACAGTGCAGCTGCATTGACAATTCTGTCACCACCGCATCATATACCAAGCAATCTAATCTATTGGTCTATTGCACCCTATTGGCCATACCAAGCAATTATATATAAAATGGGATCCTTATAGAATAAGATCTATACAGTACCCCTGGGTCATGTGACTGACACATGCCCACCTTCATAGCCGCCAGATATTGTGTCATTTTTCCACCACCAGGAAACTTTGGATGAACACCAGCCCAATACACCTAGCAGATACAAAATGCATACACACTAATTGTCACATATGTCAAGTCAAGACCGCCATTTCCGCACCGCAAGTTGAAACCATGTGTTACATGTCATGTCTAACACGGTGTGTCTACAAGATAGTAGACATGGACATTGCAAGCTCCAACAGGTTGGTGACCAACAGGATGATCACTGTTCAGCCATAGAGGTCTGCTGCTAGTATGACAGCTGCAGGAAGCTTGCACAAGGCAAGAAGCACAGTAAAGCATACATAAGCATGTGCATAACCATGTGCTTGACAAGCATGACACACCTTTATGAGGAAGTCCAACACTCCCAGGTCCCTGTCACCAGATATTGGGGTGTATGCACGAATTACTGCTTCACCAGCTATGTCTGTGGATAAGGAGCAGACACATGGAATATGAAGCAGACAGAGAAGGAATGTGAGCTGAATTTTATTCATGACAGTAACGTCGCATAATGGTTTGCCAAGTTCGGGAGTACGGGCCAGTAGCAAGTTGGCTATCTATATGCATAGCACGAGACGATTTCGTCACATAAAGATATGACGATTGTCCTAGAAAGGAGACTGCGATGTCGACTACAGCCCCAGTGTAGCAGGTTGCTGTGACCTACCAGCACAAAGAAAGACATGTTTGCCACATGGTAGTCCCAACTGATGCTTAGAGGTCGGCAGTTCAAACCTCATGAAAAACGTATCATGATTCAGCTGTTTCTTCTCAGCCAGCGGCAAGGCATATCTCTCACGAGGATCTTGGAGTGTCACTAGCGGGCCACGAGGTAGTGGCTTTGCTGCTGCTGCTGTGGGTTGTTCTGCTGCTGTTGTAGAAGTTGCTGCTGCTGGTTTGGCTTTCTTCGTTCCTGCTTTGACTTTACCAATTACAAACTTCTCTAGAAGTTCTTTAGCTTCCTGCATTACAAAGCACGAGCAGATGATCGATGCAAGCAGACAATAAGCGTCTGTGACAAGAAGTTATCTTACAAAAAGCTCTGGCAGAGGACAAGGTAGTGCCAGGCACCGGCCTGCACTGAAGTTCTAGTGTAAGTGTCAACTTGCAACACACTTACTTGTGAATGCACGCCCATGAACTCCTCTGTACAGTCAACTCCTGCATTCAGTAAGATGCTCTCAGCGCCACCTGGATGGTCATCTATGTATGACGTAACATCATATACCTGTACAAATACAGCAGTAGCAGCAGCAGCAGCAGCAGTGTGATAAGACCCCAGCAGCAGCTTGGTGTACTGCAAGCACAGAGGATATTCTCTTACTAAGCGGCATTGCAAGTTTAGGTTGTTATACAAAAGTGTACTTTCACAGACAGAGGTCTGGTGTGGTTGCAATGTCTTACCTTGCCGTTGACTACAATCCAGCAGCTTTCATCTGTAGCATGTTTGGACACTTGTCTCATTGTATACTCAGCAGCAGGAGCAGCAGTACCACCTGCTAAGACACCTCCAGCGCTAGCAGCAACTGCAGCAGCAGCATTGCCAGGGGTGGTGCCACTTGCTGCTGCTGCTGTCGCAGCGTCGGCGGTGATGAAGCTGCTTGCTGCTTCAGCAGCAGAGTGCTGTGGGGGAGTGTCAGATGACTCTGCTGCTGCTGCTGCCGACGGTTGAGATTCTGCTGCTACTGGTATTGACGGTTGTGCCCACTTACAAAAGGGCCTGAATGATGAGAAGCTGTTTTGAGAGGTATGCCGCTGATTGTGCCAGATGCATAGCTGTGATTGTGCTGCAGCTGCAGGAATATGCCCGGTCGCGTGCGCGGTGCTTGGCATTTTTGATGCATGGATGCTTTTGCTGGTGATGCTGGCGGCCGTGTGAATACAACTCACTTGTTTGAGCCTACAGAATCACAGAACAACCAAGAAGCAGCAGACAACAGCTCTGCTAGCAAGTCAACTTGCTGAAGGGGGGATGCAAAGCATCACCGAAACCCAGCCAGTTCGATACTCAAGTTCGGGTAAGGTTGATCCAGAACGGTATGCTATCTCGAGAAGCGCTGAGTACATGTCATCACGAGCTGCAGTTGCCAGTACAGTACAGTACCCCAGTCCATGCAACGGCAGTTGTAGACCAACCTGCATGCTAGCTGCTTTTGTAAAAGCATCAGTGCTGGTGAGGCGCTGTGAATCCATGCTGGAAGCCTCGAAGCAGCTTGTCCTAACGCCATGTGTACTGTTCGTGTTCCGATGCTGTTGTGATGAATCACCCCCAGGGCTGGTCAAACAGGCAGTAAGCTGGCTCAGCACGCGAGAATCTCGTTCACGACAATAATTGGGTGAAGGTGTCTGTGCTTACTGCAACTTGACCAGTGTCGCACAAAGTATGCGTAAGCAGCGTTCAAAGCTCCTCAGGACTTGCAGCATTGGTTTTGGTAACCAAAAAGGTCTTGCTGACAGCCTGAAGTGCCTGAATACTCGTGCAATGTCAAGAGTCAATACACGTAGCTGGTCCCCGGCAATCACATGACGCGGGATCCGAAAGGGCACCTCTCAGCTAATCCCTATCAACAGCTCTGACAGTCTATATAGTGCTTGCTGCGGATGTTCAGAGCTACTTTATCTTGCGCTACGCACTCAACGAGTCTGCTGGGGCTACTTATTCCGACACCTTCACAGCGCTTGTTGCAAGAATACTGGCAAGATGCTTCCCTCCGTCCTAGCTACGCAGGCTATGGGCCTGATCAATGGCGCAGC
>JARWLF010004213.1:0-11937 GCA_029853055.1 Scenedesmus sp. KT-U
TCACAGTGCAATACTGGGAGCTGAGCTTTGTTGCGTACCCTGTCAGGCAGCAGCAAAGGTGCTGGGATCGTCATAGCTGTCAGCGCCAGTCTTCCCTCTTCACTGTAAGCTTGGGGCAGCTGCAGGAGAGAACCAGCAGCAGCTGCAGCCATCTCGATGTAACCTGCTGCTGGGAACACCGCACTGCCAACAACTTGGTGATCCCACAAGAATGTCAGCTGCGGGGAGCTCAGCTGCAGCTCAAAAGCTGTAGCCGCTGATCTGCTGCTAACAGCTGGACCCTTGTTGACTGTGCTGAACATGAGTGATGCAGGTGGGAGGGGGTAGAGACGCTGTTTCTGCCAGGCCAGAGAGGTCACTGGCGCTGCAGGTTGTTGCCTTGACATGCTGAGGATGATGTGTGCATTGGTACCCTGCAGCAGACCACACAAGACGCCAGATGTTGTGGACAGGCATAGAGGACCAGCATCCTTACAGCCACCATTGCTCTGGCCTGTGTACATCAACCATATCTTAGACGGGGACTACACATGGCATCACACACAGCAAACAGTTGCAAACAGCAGCACTGTAATCCAGACCACCCTCAGGCTGGAGCACATACCTGGAAAGCAAAGGCACTGATGCCTGTCCTTGCAGCAGCTTCACCACAGCATGCTGGAGTAAACTGCCGAGGCATCTGCACTGTACGGTTTGCACTACCTACTACTGTAGCTGCATCTATGACACTCCCCACCAGGGGGTTGAGCCCCCTGAGGTGCATCATGGGCAGCTGGGCCTGCTGTTGTTGAGCCACTAGAGACATGGAAAGTCCCACAAGACCTGCAGCTGGTTCTGCGTGACCACATGATGACTTGCTGGATGACAGGGACAGAATGTTGGCAGAACCAGCAGAGACAGACTGCTGTATGAATATATCAGCGGCTGCACCCATCTCAATGGGATCGCCTGCAGGAAATGGTACACACAAACTTTGGCACTGTCATGAAGTCGAGAGATGCTGAGTGTCTTGCACGGGGTGTACAACCCTTCCCTAGCAAGAACTAAGACCAAGCCCTGGCCTGGTATGCAGCTCCTCAGTATATCTTCAGACTGTATTGTGTCATAATAAATGATGCAGTGGCACTCAATAAGTATTCATCAGTGCAACTCACCCAGTGGTGTTCCTGTACCATGCATCTGTAGTCCTGTAACATCATCAGGCTGCAGTCCTCCGTCCTTGAGAGCCCCTTTCAACACGTCTTGTTGAGCTGGACCATTAGGTGCTGTCAAGCTACTGCTGCGGCCATCCTGGTTTACACAGCAGCCTGTGATCACTGCAAGGATATGCTCTGTACGCTCATGTGCATCACCAAGCTTTTGCAGCAGGAGCACTCCTGCAGCCTCTGCTCTGACGTAACCATCAGCAGTTGCATCATTTGTCTTGCATCGGCCCTCTGGCGACAACATACCTGTGCAGACACAGATGAAGCACACAATCACAGTAGTGGGTCTGCTGCATGCTGACTTGAGATGTATCTCTCAACATCTGGACCTATATGGGTGTAGGCATGGTACACATGTGATGTACGCCTCATCAATCAGACAGATGATGTCATCATCAGCACACTCTCAGTCATGTCATAAGCTCATCAGCAGCCTTACCTGCTTTCTGGAAACTTGCCGGTGTGTCAGGAATGAGTTGGAGGTTCACTCCACCGACAGCAGCACTCACACACTGACCCAGCCTCAAGCTGTTGACAGCTGTGTGCACAGCCACCAAAGACGATGAGCAGGCGGTGTCAATTGCCAGAGCTGGTCCTCTGAATCCAAAGGTATACGACAGCCTCCCAGCAGCCACAGACAGTGACAGGCTGCCGGTGGCGCTGTATGCTGTCAGACCAAGCTGCAGTCTGGTGGCGAGCTTGTTGTAGTCCAGCGCAGAGATGCCTACAAACACTCCCTGGTTCTTCATAGTGGCAGGAAGCTGCTTCTCATTGTCTGGTTCATGCAAGGCGGTGCCAGCTACAGACCTCCTGGCCTCAGTGTACCTCTCCAGCAGTAGTCGATGCTGCGGGTCAATCAACAAGGCTTCACCATCAGAGAGACCAAACACTGCCGGGTCAAACTCAGTGGCACAGGGAAGGAAGCCACCAAAGCGGGGAGGAACTTGACCAGAAGACTGATGGCTGGAGGAGTCTGGCATCCACCTGTATAACAAAGACAATTCTTCTGTCAACGTCTGTTTTGAGACCTGAGAGTCTCCATCAGTTGCAATACCAGAACATATACGCATTCAGGCACATGGTGTTTGCAGAGACACACAACACATGTGCACTTCTTGTCGCAATACATGAGCACAGCCGCAAAGCATCAGCTCACCTGTCTGCTGGGATACTCTGTATTGCATCATAGCCCTGTGACAACCTTTCACACAGTGTGCCATCTACCGCTGTCGCTCCTGGCAGGCCAACAGACATGCCATACACAGCTGTGACCTGCTGCTGAGGAATGTCATGTTGTACCTTTGCTGCCTGACTGTGAAGCAAGCTAGCCATGCTATGAGGCCTGCTGGTGGCTGCTGACATCCCGGTGGTTGGTGCCAACTTCTGATGGATGAATGTTGTCAATGCTGATATTGACGGCTGATCAATAGCCTGTGAAGAAGCAAAGATTGGAGTGACAGGTTGTTGAGTTGATTGAAGAGTGTATCTTATGCCTGTTATTCAGCAGTGCATGTAGCGTGTGACAATTTGGCCCTTAGCGCCAACCACTACAGAGCTGCATCTTCGTCCACCTGCAGGCATGCAATCGTTGATCCGCCAAAGCTCAAGCCAGATGCTGATCACTTGTACTCTCTTGTACACAAGGCCATGTGTGCCAGTCTACTTGTCAATCAGCTGGTCATCCTCCATCCCACTCACCAGTGTTGCAGGCAGTACCAGATCAAACCTGTCCTGCAGTATGTTGTGAAGCTCCACCGACCCCAGGGAGTCAACACCAGAGGCCATCAGAGCAGCATCAGCAGCAACGGCATGACCAACAACAGAGAACACTGCATTAGATACCTCGTGTTCAACCTGCTGCAGGGACACCTGAGTGCTTACTGCTGCTTCCCTTCCTGCAGTGAGCTCTGACACCCGCTCATCCACTGGCTCAAAAGCTTCAAAGCCAAACTCGTAAGCTTCCAACATAGTTGACTGTGGCTGGTGCAGAACAGCTGCAGGTGTCCTGAACGTTGCTGATGTAGGAGTAGTCTGCAGCACCCTGCTGGCTATGTATCCTGTAAGAGCTGCAGCTGTTGGGTGATCTATTGTAAGTGTTGCCGGCAGTGTTGTGCCGAGGTCCCTCTCCAGCATGTTCTTGAGCTCAACAGCTCCAAGGGAGTCCAGACCAGCAGCCATCAGCGGGGCGTCATCAGCAACCTGGTGCGTGCAGAGAGTGTTGCCAGACGGTGTGTGATTGATGCCATGTTGCAATGCAGTCACTGGCTGGCTGTGTGTGGTTAACTCTATGTTCCTTATAGGCAGCTGCCTCAAAAGACTTTGATTCCGCATGCGGCACAGTCTGATTGTGCTCAACAGTGTGTCAACATTCACATGTAGATCCAACCTCTACACCCACCTGTCTTCCCATCACGTCACTGATTGCCCTCCTGACAGTCTGCAGCAACTGTTGCTGCTGTTGCTGCACATCGCTACGCCTTACAGCTGACACAACTTCACGTGCAGCAGAAATCTTGATCTCTGCTGTTTTCCTTGCTGTTGCGCCCATCCACTCTGTCGCCATCTGCCTCAAGAGCTCAGGCACCTGTTTGCTGCCCTGCATGATCCTCTGCCAGTTGACCGGCAGCACATCCACCACAGCAGCAGTGCTTGCTACTGTTGGCGTGACTCTCACCCCTGGCAGTGCTGCTGATGTCAACAGACGCTCCAGGGCTGCTAGACCAGTAGCTGGCTGTATCAAGTCCAGACCAAGTGAGGCGACCTTGCTGCGCACCACACCACTGGAGGCCATACCAGCACCTGTAGGAGTTGGAGTTCAAGATGTTCAAGCAACATCAGCAGGCGATTGTGAGATATCTCTACACCACGGACCAATTATGTTGATTTGTTGAAGTCAGACATGCCCTTAACCAACAAAGACCTACACATCTGACCTCATACAGCTTCAGCTGCTTCCCGTGATTCCAGCACCACACCTCCTCACCTGCCCAAGCCCCCCACCTTACACTACATGTTGGCAGTCCACTGGTCTGGTCAGCAACAGCAGACTCATCCAGAGCTGCATTAGCTGCTGCATAGTTGGCCTGACCTGCTGACCCCAGGAGACTGGCGACACTGCTGCACAACACAGCAACCTCCAGGGGCTGATGGGGGGCGCTGAACTGATGAACAGACGACCAGGAGGACACCTTGGAGCCCCATACCCTGGAGATCACAGGTCAAGGCAGGCAACAGCAACTACATCATCAGCCTGTTGATTGTCTCCTACATTGCCTACTATGTAGTACCAGATCGGCTGTCAGACGGAAACATAGCACAGAGTGAACTGTGCAGTGCCTGCACTATGCATCTGAAACAACGCTGATCAGCACACAGTGTTCTCACCTTCTGAAGCCCGTGATGTTCTGGTTCCTCAGTGCAGCATCTTGTAGCACACCAGCAGCATGAATGACTCCAACCACCGGCAGTCCTGCAGTACCTCCATCACCACACAAACTCCTGCCTACAGCAAGGTGCTGCATGTCTGACACCACTGCAGCATCAGCAGCTGCAATGTCAACTACAGCCTCAGCAGACAGCAGCGCAGCCACCTGTTGCTGTGTCTGTTCATCTGCTGCTGTTCTGCCTGTCCTGCTGGTGAGTGTAATGTGTCTCAGGCCGTGAGTTGCCACCAGCCACTTAGCCATGATCAGCCCCACAGCTCCAGTACCACCCGTGATCACCATCCGACCTGACAGTGAACTGCCTGAGGGGGATGAGGAGGCTCTGAAGTTGGCTGAGGACAGCTGGGGAGTAGAGACGACAACCTTGCCGATGGCGGAAGCCTGCAGCTGGAACCAAGAAGCTTTCAGCGATATACCGAGTGTTACCCAAGTAGAACAACATGTGTGCAAGCATACCTCAAGAGAGTGTTCACGACATCACAGTGTGCTCATAGTGTGACTGGTGAGGCAATCAATCCATGTAGGGCAGCGCAGCATGTGTGAGTACAAGCTTACCTGTGAGACCTGCCTTAGTGCTGATGCTGCAGCTGACATGTTGTGACACACCAGAGGCAACGGCACAAGCTGTCCTGTTGCCACACCAGCTGCAACATGCTGAAGGGCAGACTGGACAGCAGCATCAGGCAGGAAGTCCACAGCCAACAGACTGTAGGATACATCTGGACGCTCTGCTGCTACTGCTGCTGCTGCCCAGATGTCTCTCTTGCCAATCTCAACAAACCTCCCACCCCTCCTCAGCATTGACAGACTGCCAGACACCATGCCTGGTGATGTCAGAGAGTTCAGAACAATATCAACACCACCAGCGGCAGCCAACTCCCCAACAAACTTGATGTCACGGGAACCAACCACAGCCGACACGCCCAGGCTGCGCAGCAAACAGCGCTTGGAGGGGCTGCCAGCAGTGCATAAACTGACATCACCAGCATTAGACACCACTTGGAGGGCAGCCAGACCAACACCACCAGCGCCAGCATGAACCAGAACACGGTCACCACTGCATAGGCCAGCTGCTGCTTGCATTGCCATATGAGCAGTGATGAACACAGTGGGCATGCTGCTGGCTGCCTCAAAGCTCAAGCAAGGAGGCATGGCTACAACTGTATCAGCTGAGCAGTGGACAGCAGTACCAAGAGCGCCCACCCGCGCTGTAGAGCATGGCTGTTGCTGCTACTGCTGCTGCTGCTGACCACCACTCCCGCCACATCACTTCCAGGGGCACCTGGATCTCCAGGATACATACCTAGGACATTCAACACGTCCCTGAAGTTGATGCCCACAGCTTTCACTGACAGCATGAGTCCGCTGCTGTCAGCAGTGTCCGCAGCGTTGTCAGTAACTCTGACAGGCACCAGGTTGTTCAGTGCACCACGTGGTCTGGGCTCAAAGCGGTACAAGCCTGATGGTGCTGCACTGGGTGGTTGAGGTAGCAACACCTTCACATGCTCAACAGAACACCTGCAGACACAGGAGATGAACAGTTGAGCTATGTTCTACTTTGTGACGATGCACTGTCCGACATCAATGCAAAGGTGAGCAGCAGATGGTGCAGCGCTTCTAGATGTACCAGCTTTGTGGCAACTGTATCTATGCCAACGACTGCATGATGCTTCATGTTGTCTCCACTGATCTGCTGTTCTCATCTCCTTGGTCTCACCTGACATCCTGTTCATGCAGTCGACGGAGCTCAGAGGATGCTGGGCCGAGCTGTACAGCAACGCTTGCTGCTGCATCATCCTGCTGTACCTTCACTACCAAGTTGGTTTCTGTTGCTGCTGTCTTCATCAGGCCCATCAGGCCAGGTGCAGCACTCCCTGATGTTGTTACTTGTATGTCAGTTGCCTTCAGAGCTGCTGCCTGCTGTACCACTGCCAGGCTTGATGCTGTGCTGTTGAGAGATGCAGCACTGGTAGGGATAAGCTGGCAGACAGCTGTCACAGTATCTGCTTCAGAGAGGTCAGCTGGTGATGAAGCAACAGACACCAGTTGGTACATGACCTCCTCGGCATAAGAGTCCTGCAGTGGGAGCGGACATGAAACAATCATGGCGCACATGTGGTCCACGGAGAATGGTGTCTGGTCAAGAGTGCTGATCCAGCAGAGATGGCAAAAGCCGCAACAGAGGTCGCAAAGCGTCACACAAGGATGTCAAAGCATTGGGTTGCACCTCTGTTTACAACAAGATGATGACTCCAAGCCCTGTCAGTTCACCTGTACTTGCTCCTTTGCTGTCACACCAGCAGTTCGGCTCTTCCTCTGTTGCAGTAGAGCTGCTGCTGAAGTCCTCCTGGCCTGTAAACCAATCATCCTGCACACTCCTGAACCAGCACAACTACTGCTGGTGTCGGTGGACACCCGTGACATGCTGAAGTCTGCCACCATCAGGTCTGCTGATACAACTGAACGTACTGCTGCAGACGCTAGACAGAAGTTAGCAGATTGACCCGCTGCTGCTTGATGCATGTCTGCTGTGGGTGCAACAAAGACATCAGCGGCTACAGGCACCTGCAGCAGGTGTGTTAGCTCAGGGGCCAGCACACCTCGCTGGATTGCTGCAAGCTGTAGCAAAGCATCCAACTGAGCGCAACTGGTGCAACCTGCTGATGCTGCTGTGCTTCCAGGTGCTATGCTTGAAGTTGCTGCGGCAGCCACCAGCACCTTTGAGGTCTGCTTTGCAGGCACAGCAGGTCCGAATATGGATGCCAGAAGTTCACTCACGACAGCACTCCTGTCAGCTGTGTATTTAAAAACATGTTCAGCTGGTGTTATTGCACAAGGCTGTGCCTGCAGGTGCACTATATGTCGTGATCTGTCTTGCTGCTGTGGTGCATCACCTGCTGCAGCACTACTGGCTACCTGCACACGACCCTCTTGCACCAGACAGCGCAATACCACCTGCTGTTGATTTGAGTCTGCTGCTCCACTCCACTGCTCTGGCAGTAGACATGCTGCTGGTATGGTCACCCCTGACAGTGCAGCTACACCCTGTGCTCCAGCTACTGCCATCTGAACTGCTGCTGCTGCTGTCTGCATGAACAGCACTCCCGGCACAATGGCTCTCCCAGCAACCTTGTGGTCCCAGACATGAGACATGTTGGCGCATGACAGCACCAGCTCAAACAGTGAACCCCTGGTGGGACTAGACTTCACTACTGATGTGATTGCACTGCTGTCATAGGGAGGGTGAACCCAGACCCTGGCTGTCTGCCAGGTGAGGGAGCTGGATGATCTGCTGCTGATGCTTGTTGCCTGCCAGCCAGATGACGTATAGTTGCTTGGCAGGTGGTGGCTGGTGTTGTGTTTGTTGACTGTGTTGCAGGTGATCAGGGCGTGAGCATTGGTGCCTGCAGTGGAGGGTCCATCCATGGTCAGTCACATTACAAGCAATTGGGGGGCGGAGGAAGCTTTCTGCAGCTTGTACTACCCAACACTGTCAACTAGTGGTGTATAAACCCATCGGAGGCCTCCTGTACAGCAAGTCGAAGGAATTCAGTTTCGTACATGCACATCCTGCAGCTCACCTTGGAAGGCAAAACCAGACACGCCCAGAGTCACACTGCCAGCATCAGCACTTGACTGCAGGGGCATGCTTGACCGGGGTACTGACAACAGCCCTGATGACACTGCTGCCGCTGATGATCCCATCACCGCCCCTTCAACAGCACTTGCTACATGAGGGTTGATGGTTCTCAGGTGCAGTACCGGCAGGGCAGCAGCAGCAGCAGCCTGCTGGACAGCAGCAATGAGACCTGTGATGCCTGCTGCTGGCTCAGAGTGTCCCACCACGGACTTGGCAGCCAACAGGTGGAGTGCAGTATGTCTGGGTGGTGGTGCTGAGTGAGGGTGTGCTGCTGCCTTGTCATCATTACTGCTGCTGTTGTTGTAGACCTGGACAGCGGCTCCAACCTCAATAGGATCACCTGGCAGCAGACACAAGGTCAAACACACTGACGTGGAAAGAGAAAAGTATCCTCTAAGAAAATACAGCAGTGCTGCATGCAGGTGCTGCTTGAAACCCAACACTGCTTATGACTGAACTATAAACATACATATACATATCTGCAATTGACAGCCAGTCGTAGTATCAATAATGAGGCAACAAAGGTGCCCCATCCCCCGCTTGGCCTTATTCTCCCTCACCCAGTGGTGTTCCTGTTCCATGCATCTGTAGTCCTGTAACAACATCAGGCTGCAGTCCTCCGTCCTTGAGAGCCCCTCTCAACACGTCTTGTTGAGCTGGACCATTAGGTGCTGTCAAGCTGCTGCTGCGGCCATCCTGGTTCACACAGCAGCCTGTGGAGCGACAGACATATTGATGGGGCTTGAGATGATAGGTTCATGATACATAGGTTCATTGATTCAGTGATAGGTCTTTGAATGCATCAGTCTGCTGCTGGCATTCTGCCCTTGACTTCCATGTAGGCACATCACATGCTCAGAAGCTGTGGTGGCAAGCTGTCATCAGCAGACAGTATAGGATGAATAACAAAAGATGCTGCAAACCTCCCTCTCCCCTACCCACCTGCCATCAGTGCCAGAGCCCCGTGTGCTGTCTCCCTGACCCCCAACATCATCATGCCTGCTGCCTCAGATCTCACATAACCGTCTGCTGCTGCATCAAGGGTCTTACAGCGGCCATCAGCAGACAACATGCCTGCCTTACTGAACATTGCTGTGGTTGCTGGCAGCAGCAGCATGTTGACACCGCCTGTCAGGGCTGATGAGAGGGATGATGATCCTGATGACAGCACACCATGATCACCAGCAGCAGCAGCAGCAGCAGTACCAGTGCTACTACCAGCTGCCACCACCAGTGTCTGTCTAGCGAGTGCTGTAGCCACCAGTGAAGCCGAGCAGGCGGTGTCAACACTCACACTGGGCCCCTTCAGGTTGAAGTGATAAGACAGCCTGGAGGGGGGAACAAGGAGAACAAGTTGAAGGATTCTGCAGCCGTAGCTTATGCAGAGCCACACAAGGCATAGCAGAGGTGCTGAACAAGATACTTACGCACACAACATCAGCCTATGTGTCCGTCCGCGTGTACATCACAGACGATTGCAAGTCAGGACACTGTTGTTTGTACAAGTGTCTCTGTGCATACCAGTGTTCTGGTGATGTATGTTGCTGGCCTCATGTACCATCATGAAGCGCTCGCTCCAACTCACTCACCTTCCACAAGCCACACTGATCACTGCCCCCTGTGCTGAAGCAGCTCCCACTGGTTGACCACACAGCCGGCCCAGGTGATGGTACTCACTCCAGCTCACACCAACATACACACCAATGCTGCTGCTGCTGCTGATAGTAGTAGTGCTAGCTGTAGTGCTGTTGTCTGGTGTGGTTAGTAGTTGAGCTGCTGCTGCCATCAAGAGCCTGTGCTGAGGGTCCATTGCTACTGCTTCTGCTGCTGACAGACCAAATGCAGCAGCGTCAAAGTGATCGGCCTCGTGTAGGAACGCACCAAATCTTGTTGATCTGACATCACTGATGATCTCATGAGTCACCCCCAGGGTCACGTCATCAGGCTGCCATCTGCTGCTGGGGATGGAGCTGATGCAGTCATGAGCAGGCAGAGCGGTGATAGGACTACTACTGCTGCTGCTGCTGCTGGAGGTGTTTGTTGACGTGAGCGGCCACAGCAAGGCGGCTTGAATGTATACCGGCACCTGCCGCTGCTGATGCATTGCCTCACGAATAACAGATGAAGCTAGTGCAGCAGCGCTCTTCAGTGCAGCAGTAGCTGGTGGTGCGTGTTTAGCAGCTGCTGCTGGTTGCTGCTGCTGCTGCTTTGCTGCGAGTCTCTGTGTGAGATATTCTGTGACTGCTGCTGCTGTTGGGTAGTCAAAGAGCAGTGTTGAAGGCAGCTGCAGGTTGAGGGTGCTGCCCACCAGATTGACGTACTCAACAGCACCAAGAGAGTCAAGACCACCTGGACATCAGGAGGCGGGATGCACAGCAGCAACACAGACACTGGGGCAATAACTGACAGTTCAAGCAGCAATGCAGTTATATATCCCGTTACAAACCAGCACCTCCTTACTGCTGAATAATCATGGTGTGCTAATGCAAACACGACTAATCCTCCCTCCCCGCCACCACCACCACACAGACACACTGGCCGCCAGTTGCTGCCTCTCACCTGCCATGAAGGGCTGTTGAGGGTCCAGTGTTGATCCCAGCACCTCCACCAGTGCTGACTGGACCTCAGATGACACGCGCTCATAATTCCATACTGATGATGATGATGATGATGTTGGCGGGGTGGTGGCAGCAGCAGCAGCATGTGATGGGTGTGTAGCAGCAGCTGATGATGACTGCTGATGAAACTCAGCATACACGTCAGAAGAGGCAGCCTGCAGGCACATGTTACAACAACTCAGTATGAATCATGCTCAGGGCCTGACATTCATGAATAGGAAGTTCCTAAGGTAATCACCCGTACTGATGTACTACTAATCGTCTGTCATGACGCCTGAACCCTATATCTAAACTCCCCCCCTCCACCTGTTGTTGTTTGATTGTGTAGGTCTTCCAATCAAAGGGGTTCACAGTCAACACAGCTGGTGATGCTGCTGCTGCTGCACCTCCCTGAGGCCCTGCTGCTGCTGCTGCCCTGAGTGCTGCTGCCAGTGCTGCCAGCCCTGCTGCTGGTTGCAGCACACCCTGACCCAGACGAATCAAGCGGTCTTGAACAGACGAGGACGCCATACCTTATAGTGGACACAGCAACAACAAGAATATGATCAGATAGCTGATAGATACATATAGGAGAAACAGCACCCGCTGCACAATGGCACTCGTGACCTGTGGCACAAGATGACTCATAACAGAGAGAGGAGTACACCAGTGCTGAAGCCAAGGATGTGTCTGCTGTTGCTGACTGGCGGCCCCCCACCTGCTGCTGCCCAGGCCCCCCACTGCACACTGGTCACAGGAGCTCCCTGATGACGACCACCAACAGCCCAGCCGTCAAGAACAGCATTGGCAGACACGTAGTTCCCCTGACCTGCAGCACCAACACACACAGCAACAGAAGAGAACAACACGACATGGTTCACGGGACTACCACCAGCAGCGGCTGCTGCCAGCACACTGTGAGGTGCTCCACCTCCTCCTCCTGCTGCTGCTGCTGGTCCCAGTTTTGGCGCCATCACAGATCTGATGCTGGCCTGGCTCTGATTGCTGATCAGATCGTCTGACAGGACACCGGCAGCGTGAAGGATGATGTC
>JARWLF010004220.1:0-11143 GCA_029853055.1 Scenedesmus sp. KT-U
CAACGCGGATGATGCAGTGTGGTTGGTCTTCAGGCAGTGGTATCTGATACCCTGGACTGCGTCCTTGTCCAATCCATCGACGAACTGATGCCGCCGTTTGTCGTTGCCAAGGACCGCAACACTGCTTGCACTCTGCTATGTCCACTTTGTAACGCATATACTGTGTGAAGAAGGGTTGATTGAACTGTCAGCGTGTTGAGAAGCCTTGAAGGAAGAGGTTGGAGCTCTGTATTTGTTACATGTGTACACTCGTCACCCCCGGCCTGACTTCATTGCAGACACGGTCTTGTCGCTTGACTGTCCCTGGCAGCGGGATTCGGTCAGCTGATACACCAGGCGTCATTGACTGCTCTATACACCCACTGCTGCTGGTAGCATGCTGTCACTGTTGCTTCTTGTTGTTACCCTCGGCTTTGGCACGTGCCTTTGCTTTGTGAATGATCTCCTTCTTTTTGACTGTGATCATCAAGCTGGTGACTTCCAACAGGTATAATATCTGCAACACATAAACAACACGTAAAGACCAGACAACAAATACATTCTTGCCGTCCATGAATCAGCGATTGTGCACAAGTGGCAGCTACAGGTCACACAGTCACCTAGATGGTGGACCTGGATCGAACAAACTGTGTCTGTGACTATGTTGGCAAGCAGTCATACCTACCAGAACAGTAAAGAGATTCACCACTGCCGGTCCCGATACCATCACACTATAGAATATCCCATGACTGTCGAAGTAGTCCTGCGTTGCAAAGGACTGCCAGTGCTGTGCAGCTACTTTGTTTATGTTCTCCCCAAAGTAGACGACTGATCCTGCAGGTACATCAACCACACACTGGAGTCAGCATCAATGCAGCACCAGTATACTCAACCTCCTGTCAGGATTACAGAGCCGAATCCAGCTAATCGCAGCAACACAGAAGGTCGCATTCCAGTTCTGCCTGGGGTATACCAGGGTGTGTGCAGATGACATAACTGTGCTAGCACTCGCAGCTCGGACATAAGGACTAGACGAGTGTCCTTGGTTGACAGTCTACGAAGGTCAGTCGTGCTTCTGGCTGTCAGCATGTGCTGCTATTGCAGCGCGCTTGCTGCCTGTGGAACTGTCAAGACACAGTTGCTCACCGAGAAACAGGAAGACCAAGCTCAGGAAGGTCGTCCGTCTTCTAAGAAGCAATACAAGCAGGAAGATGCATACATGTGCAGATAACAGCCCCAAGATCCACCTCTCCTGCAGCACAAATGATTGCACTGGTCTGAGCAGGCTTACACTTTCTGTACTTCTGTTTCAAAGAATCAAACTTACTCATCTGAGTCAAGCAATGTCAAGCAGAAACGGATTCAATGCTGAATTGACAAGCATTTACCAAGTCGCCCATCTTGCCGACCCTGCTGTTTTCACCCACCCTCCAATCTACTGCATGCGCAAAGGCCTGCACATTGTCCCAGAATGATTTTGTCTGATTGGTGGACTTTACGGCCTGCTTTATCTCCTGCCATACTTGGTCCTTGATATGCTGGAGATCCATCACCATGTGGCCAACTGCAAGAGCGGTTGGGCACTACTGCTGTGCACTGCGAACCTGTGACGGCCAGTAAGGGTGCCACAGTAACTGAAGCGAGTGGTTTCAGCCTAGTCTGCTAGTGCGCAATTTTCAGAACGGCAGAACAGCCGGCTCTTGCTGGACAGTGGCCCTGCTGCTGCGTATCACAACAGGCGCTACTGCAGGAGGTCAATAGTTGCAACCCGATATAACAACACAAACGGCTTCAATAGCTGGTGCTTAGGAGACCAGTAGACCATGTGTTGCAGCCGATTGTGGCTTGAAAATGGTCTTGTGAGTCTCGACGTCTAACCCGCCTGAAGCGCTTCTGAGAAGCTCATCCTGGCACCGCACGAAGGTTGCTTCATCACTGTAAGCATACCATAGGGGATCGGTAACGAGAGGCTGTCGGAGCGTGGTGCTCTGCAGCGTTGGCACCAACTGTCGAGCCTGAATGATCCTTGGCATAAGGTCATCAATCAGAGGCATCTTGTTTGAAGCAGGGCAGCATGCCGTCTGCACAGCACGTTCTGTTGGCTATACATGTGAAACGCACGGACAATGTGGAGCTGAAGAACCCCATACTATCATACATACGGGAGACGTACTCAGACCGTGAAGCAGAAGACGCTGTGGACGACTTAGCAGCTATACAGTCGTTGAGGAACGAGATTGTTCTCGCACAGGCGGGCTCGCAACTCAACGCCAAGGATACGTACATAAAGTAGGTGCTGGTCGGTTGCTGCAAGTTGCACTGCATGCATACAAGCCAGGGTAGCCAGCCTCGAAGTTAGGGCCATGCAGCCACCAAGGCAACCAGTGAAATGTTGCAAGACAGTATGTGCAAGTTGTTGTGATGTTGGTGCCCTGTTGTGCATGCTCAGGTACTTCAAGAGCCTTACAGCTATCGAGACGCGTTTTCCCATCAGCAACGAAAAAGGCAATGTGCGCATCACCTTCCCTTGGTATGATGCATTCAGAAGCAGCAAGCGCACCACGCAGGCCAACATACACTTTGAGAAGTCTGCCATATTGTTCAATGTAGCAGCTGTTCTCAGTCAGCAGGCACTGCAAGTGGAGCGTGCCACTGCAGAAGGCATCACACAAGCATGCAAGCTCTTCCAGGTGAATAGTGTGCTTGCGTGCAAATCAACTCCCACAACCCTGCCAGCACGACTAACATGCTCAGTAAGCTTGCTTGTTGATGATTTGACAACAATGGTGATCATGCTGTTGCAGGAAGCTGCGGGCATGTTTGCCTACTTGAAAGAGAACGAAGCCAGCAAAGTTGATAACCCACGCTCAGTTGACCTATCTCCGGAATGCCTCAGTATGATGGAGAAGTTGATGCTGGCTCAGGCACAGGTATGCTGTTATCCTTGTTCATAGCACCAATACTTGCAATGCTTCATGTGAGATATGCATATACACCTAAGATTGAGTCATCGTACAACCCGCTCCAACCTGTTGTTGTCTGTGGGGAACACTTCCACTGTTCATATGTCCTGTTGCCCCTAAGAGTGCTACATGCTGCTATGACACACCATGTGCAGGAGTGTGTCTACCACAAGGCAGTGATGGACAAGAAGAGCCCCAGTGTTCTAGCACGCATAGCTAAACAGGCAGGCAATCTTTATAGTGAGGCTTCTTCGATGTTCAACGGACCTGTGCTTGTGCAGCACTTTGAGCGCAGCTGGGTAGCTCACACACAGATGAAGGTTGGTGTCAAGGATCGTCAGCATCTTCTGTATCTTTCCATGCTGATGTCTACTCCTTTTGGAGTGGTTGTTGTATCGCCTGTTGAAGCATGCTTCAGCAATGCAGGGAGTTATGCTGGTTCCCAAGCATTGCTGTGGCAGGCATGCCCTTACAGGAGAATCCAGAGGCGTCTAAGCCGCCCACTGGCTTGTCTCTTACCGCACAAAGCAATGCATCCACAGTAGTCTTATGGCCTAGGGAGCACTGCAGCTAACGGTGTGGCTAATTATGTTCCAGGTCTTTACACCTGCGTTGGCACCTGCAACAGTAGCTGTAGCAATTTCATAGTCACCTGAAGTGCTTTAGTGTTCTGCAGGCTGCTCTGTTGGATGTGAATTCGCTGATGGATCAGGGCAGGCACTACAACTCAGAGACAAAGATAGCTTTGGAGGTGTCGACACTCGGGGTGCGTCTTTTGATACTAGTAGTGTTGTGGCGATTGTTCCTGCCTGTAACAAAGTGTGCATCTTCTAGGTTGTTGCCGTGCAAGACTGGTTGTGATTGAAGCCAGTGTGCAGTCGAGCCACTGTGCTGTTAGCACTGAGTGGTTTTATGTTGATGGTGCAGGAGGCCTTCACCCGTATGCAAAACGTGAAAGCTTTAGCCAAGGCTGTCAGCAAGGAGATGGCAGAGAGCCTAAAGAGCCAAGAAGAGCAGCTGCAGCTGGCTCTGACCAAGGCGCAGAAAGACAACAACACTGTATACCTGGAAAGAGTGCCACCATTTGCAGGTATGATAATCTTCTGCACGAGTCTCCAACCTGTAGTACCATATTATTTAGGGCTGTAGGATTGCTCTGGGTGCCATGTGCTCCAGTGCGATTCTGTGCAAAACTCGTTTTCAGTGTCTTGCTTTGGCTGCATGTGTCACAAGGTTTGATGCGCCTGGTGGTTTGTCGTGCAGATGTGCCGCCCATCCAGGCTGCCTTGTTGGTGAAGTCCTCGCCGCCTGCCAACCTGGATGCCTCATCTGAGAACCTTTTTACTGGTCTTGTGCCTGACAGCAGGTAAGATACAACAATCTTGCAGCAAGCATCAGAGGTAGCAACAACAGTGTTGGCCCCTGAATATTCCTGAGCATGCCCAGTGTCTGTCACCGCCATACAGATTGGAGCAGTGGTAAGTGGCACTTCTTACACCAACTCTTGTTGTGCTGTTGTTTATTTCCTGCAGTGCCAAGGCCCTCAGCAAGTACACTGATATGGTTGACAGCGTAAGCAGAGAGTTATTGGGACAACTGGCGGATGCAACAGATGCTGCACGCTTGGCGCTCAAACAGGTAAAGAGTCTGCTTCATGCTGGCAAGCTTGAGTACTCTATCCATCTGGGCCTGTTTGTGCGTGTTGGCTCAACAAACGGAACATGCGTTGTGCGTGTTGGTTCAAGTCCTTCGCATGACAGATTGCTTGTTCTCTGCCATGCCCTGCAGGCTGAGCTTCCTGACTTGTTGGAGGCTCTAGATGGGTCATCAACCGCCAGTGTCCCTGAAGCACTGCTGAGGGACATAGATGAAGTCAACTCTATTGGGGGAACGCAGCATCTGAGGGAGGTAGGCGTGTATGCTGAAAAGCTCAGAGTTTCTGGTCATCTGATCCACAGTATTTTCACAGCACCATGCTTGTCTGATAGTCGCACCATCCCCTTGTCGCTGCTATTTATTGATCAACAGCACTGTTGCTCAGGGGCTGATGCGTCTGTGTGTGTTTGGTGTCATGTGATGTTGACAGATTCTGCAAGAGATGGGCGAGTTGAGGCGTCATGTGGACAGTGACTTGGCAGCTTGTCAAAGAAGCCTGGATGAGGAGGCCTCAGCAGATGCACAGGCACGAGGTACATTTGGGGACGAGTGGAGGGTACCACAGAGCGCTACACTGGCCAAGCACTTGTGGGAGAAACTCCACAGCTACAGGTACAACATGTTCAAATGAGACATGCAGGGCGCATCTTTTACTTTTCCTGCACTTCACCAGGTTGGCTCATGACAAACCAGATCCTTGTGATACTGTCACACTGTTGAACAGTGGTACTGAATGTGTAATGACTCATGCTTTTGTCATCTTCAGGTCCACTATGGCGCAGGCTGGGGAGTCGGATGCCAAGGTGATACAGCGGATGAATGACAATGAGGGGGCCTTTGCAGCACTGACACCGGACGCTGCAGCCAGCCAGTTGCCTCGTCTACAGGTAACGTGTTTCTGTTGCATAGCAGTTATGTACTGCCGCTGGCGGCCAGCTGAGCTTCTTGTGGGTTGCAAGGGAGCTTCACATGCGGCAGCATGCCCTGCAAGCAGAATACAGTACGCAAATGTCATACCACAATGTCCGTACGAGGGCCAATAGTCAAATCAGCATCTTGTATTGGTTATTGGTGCATGGAATGCTGCCGACTAGCAGCCATGCCCTTTGCAAGGTGTCCTTCCTGCAGCCATCACAGACGGTAGCGTTGCAGACATAGCATTATGGATTGGTTGCTTGTAAGCAACTGTTGCTTGGTTCCTTGTGTCGTCTTGCTGTGGCAGGCGCCGCTGCTGTCCACCGGCCCTGCGGACCCTGCTGTAGTGGTGGCCAACCTGAGGAGGAACATGGAAGCATTGAACCATCTTAGTAACGAGAGGGCAGGTGAGGGTTGATCCGATGCAGTCCTTGCTCAGCCTACGTTGACAGCCCTTGCCAACAGATATCCTGGATACGGCATGGAGTCTGGGGCTATTACATGTGGTACACCAACATATACTGCTTGCAGACTACTTGCTTCGCTTTTGGCCGTGGTTATCCAAGTGGCGGCATCGTTCTGTGCTTGTGGCATGTAGTGATGTTGCCTGCATGTCTGGTAGGTACGTTGTTGCCATGCCTCTAGCTACCATGTTGGATTCAAGTAGCCAGCTGACTTTTGTGACGAATGGAACATGCTTGTTGTCGATGCAGGTCTTGAAGAAGCTCTGAAGGACCTAAAGGCCAAAGACAACATCCTGCCCAAGCTCATGTCTGCAGGCAGCAGCAACACAGATGCATTGTTTGACAAAGAGCTGAAGAAGTATGATGGCATCAAGGCAGATGTTACAAGGAACGTGACCCGCAATGCTGAGCTGCTAGCTGCCATCTCCAGGGATGCTCAGGTCAGCAGATACTGTTAACTCACATCGTGCTACGACATTGTGGCATCCACCTGTTAACCATACCTACACCTGCTTTCAGCCTCGCAATGATAGAACAGCACTGAGTTGAGCTGTGTTGCTGTCAGTGTGCACCACTGTTACAAGTGCATGCAAGATGTATCTTGCGGATCCTGCTGGTGTTGATGCTCTCTGTGTGTGCAATCTGGGTTCTTGCAGCTGTTCAAGAGCGTGTTTGAAGTGTCAGCATGGAGAGCTGCATGTGAGTCTGCGGCATCTGGCATCAAGAACACTCTGAAGACATATAAGGAGGTTCTGGATCATCTTAGTGAGGGCCTGCGCTTCTACATGAGTCTACAGGTCAGTCCCAGTCAATATAGCAACAGACAGCAGAGTGCACATGTGATAAGCAGATATGGAAGGAATGTGTCAACAGCTTGACAGCAACCACAAGCACTACAGGGCTACAGTGTGTACGTTACAGTGTACTCGTAATCAAGAGATGCATGGGTATCCCGTCTGCTCATGTTGTACTGGCCAGATTACTTCCAGGCCTGTAGCAACAAGGTTGTGTAGCAGCTCAAACCAAGCCTGCAGCTGTTCATCTTTGCAGAAAAGACAGACCTGCTGGATTGTTTCTGCGTCTGCAGGAAGCCGTGAAGCAGCATCAGCAGCAGTGCAGCGACTATGCATATACTCGGGCCCTACAGCGTGACGACATGAAGCAGGACTTGGAGCGGCGTCGCAGGGAAGAGCGAGAGAGCAAGGCAGCACAGCACCTGTCCTACATGTCACTTGGTGCCAGCCAGCCGTCAGGGTCCTCATATCCGCCCAGTACATATCAAACACCCCATGCTGCTCCAGCACCACCCGGACCACAAGCACCTTCGTATATGAGCTATGGAGCACCTCCTCCTGCACCTCAGCAAAGCGGATATGGGCAGTACCAGCAACAACCTCCTGTACAACATCAGTGGCAGCAGCAGCCACCATATGGTCAACCTCAGCAACAGGGGTATGGCCAACCCCAGGTGCAGCAGCCATATCATGGCAGCTATGGGGGCCAAGCACCTGCAGGACACCAACCTGCTGCGCCCAACCCGTACAGCACTTACAACGCACCTCAGGGGCAGCAAGCATACTACCAACAACAGCCAGGTGCACCTCCTCCCAACCAAAACCCTTGGTAGTGTTGATAGTGCACCAGACATAAGTTGAAGACCTTAGGTCGTGCATCACTTGTGCTGCACTGGGTTCACAGCCCCGATATGGGATGGTTTCGTGTCAACTTAATAGTGAGAGCATGCCCATCACCGATGCCCATCACCAGGCTGGTGTCGTGTTGTCAATGGTCGTATGTTGTGAAGGTTAAGCACGCACTGATGCATGTGTGCTACAGCAGTTTGATATACCGTACTGCCAGCCGCTGGTCGTTCATTAACTGTAATAATCATTTGTGCTGTCACACGAATGTTGTGGAGAAGTTGCACGAATCCACAAACATACCCAGCTTTGTCACCCAGCTGCAGTGCTGGTGCTGCCTATCCACAACCCCAGAACCAGTTGCGGGACTCAGTTAGAGGCGTAAACAAGCTGTTATATTTATGAGTATTGATCTTGCTGTTGTTTCTGCACCATGAGGCGGTGGTTCACGCTGATCCGCCCTGCCTCCAAGAAGTGAAAACCCTCCGCCCGTGAGCTGCTGCGAATAATAAGCCAGGAGCAGAGCTGCTACACGAACTCACGAATTCCCGGCTGAGACCATGCACAAATGCTCTGAATACTTGGTCACTTAGTTCGTTTAACAACTTGCACGAACCATTCGTGGCAGTACGGTAGTGAGCACGTGCTGTCTTTGGCATCACCTGGCCCAGCAGTGGTGCCTGTGACAGCAGCTTAGGTGGTTTGTTGCCATGTGCAGCAGCTGTCAATGTAACAGGTGGTTCCTTCACACATAAATGGCTGCATGTTCTAAATGTTCGCCCTTCCAGTGGAAGCACCGGGTATCTCTCAAGGTGGCAATCAAGTTGACCTGTATGCAGCGCGGACTACACTGGGTATTAGAGGCAATGACAACTATGTTGTTGGGAAATGATGTCAAAGAGCGTGAGGGTCTTCATACTGCAAAATTCCGTTGCGGGCAGCAAGCCTAACCGTCCCGGGATCTGCGACTTTCTGGATTGCTCACCGATCGCGAGAGTAACATATGATGACAGGGCAACTTTCTTGCACTACATGGAAATTCAAAGAACGCTAACTCTGTGGCACGTGCCAAGACCCCAGTGGACCTGTCAGAATGCTAGAGTTGGCGTGCCCCTGTACTTGCACGGCGCAACTTGTGGATCAACATAGTTCATTGCAAAATGTATGAAGAGTATTCACAGGCTGTATGATCCTACCATAGATTGCGATGGTGTGGCTGGAATGAGTCGAGCACCATGATGCCCAGTCTGGGCTGTTCGTGGTTCTCAACCACATTAGTGGTTATATTGTTGTCGTCATGCGCAGCAACGGCACAAGAAACTGACGTCGGGCCTTGTTTGCCTGTCGACAAGGATGCCTCGGGGATTGGGCTCGTTTCGCTGACTAGGGACTGTCGGTGGGCGGCTCCTATAGATGTAGGCACACAAAGTAATATAAGGATCCTAGCAGGCCGGGGTCAGCTGCAGGATGCGGGGACCACGACTGTGTTTGCTGATGAGCAACGTTTCCCTCACACTGCTGGGGCCCTGACTGGTAAGCATACCAGGCGGCGACACCAGCATATGTTGTTCTGTGCAGTGTTGGTGATGTACACGTGTTGAGCGCCCCAACCTTGAGGCAGAAACTGCACCTCCTGCAGAACGCACTACTGTCCCTGGTCTCAGTCTCGCTTCTGTTCACCCTTCTCCCACAGGGTTCAGGTTGCTGGTGGAGCGGATGGTTCTCGTGGGGTTCAGTTTTGCAGGTCCAGGCGATGCAGAGCCGTTTCTGTGGCCGGCAGGTGTGCTGCAGCAAAGAGGCACTGACCTCAACCTGACAGATACCAGGCTTATCACCAACAACAAGGCTGTTTTCGACTCCTGGTTGCGAACGATTGCTACTGACGACTCTATGGTGTTCTGGACGGTGAGATGCATATTCAGCAGCGGCTTATCCCGTTTGCCGCACTTTGCACTCGTATGCCTCACGTGGAAGATCACCAGCGACAGCAAGGTTCAGTGGTGTCGATCGCTTGGGTGGCAGTGTGCCTTCCAACAGGCTCACTACACGAGACCGATCACAAGTCTCCTATTGCAGTTGTACACGCAGCAGCAATAGGAGGGTTGTGTGTCAAGTGACAAGATGTGTTCTTTGCATGTGTTGGCTGCAAAGAGGTGCAGTTGTCTGAGTGTGTCGCATCTTTTGCTGCAGGACAATAGCACATTCTTGCATGTGCCTTATTGGACAGACGGCAGCACCACTCTAGTGTCAGTAGGCTTGCTCCTACAAGCTGCAGCAGCACCTCTAGGCCCAGCGCAGCTGCCACCACCTCTTGTTGGAAACTGTGTCATCGCAGCCACGAACAGCACACTTGTACCAGCTCTTGAGGAAGCAGCAGCAGTGGTCACACCCGAGCCTTTGCTGGTGTATATAACCACCAATGTTAGCCTTGGCCTGTTTCCAGCACTACCCAAAACGGGATTGTCGATCAACAGGCCGGTAGTCCTTGTGGGTTTGAGGACACTGATTACTTCTGTTGACTTCCAGATGGTAGTGAACCAGCTGAATGCAACTGGGTCAAGGTATTCCAACGTCACATTTGTGAGCCTGGTGTTGGAAAATCTGGCGCCCGGGGATGGCACGACTAGTGCGATGGCTGCACCGTTTTCCATTGCTATCAGCAACAATGTGTGGGCAGTGTACTACAACAGGTACATGATTCACAGGATGACAAAGTCTCTGCTCAATCATGCATTGCAGATGCAGGTGCTGACATGCATGCTGAACTCCTACTATCTGTCAGATGAAGCTGGTGTGTCCAGAGTGCTTGCATATCATCGAATCAACAACAACAATTGATCATCCATCACAACTGTGAGCATATCAAAAACGTCTATGGCTTGCATCTGCTAATGGTGAACCGAATAGGAAAGGCTGTGTGACCCCTATTGAGGCAGCTGTATACAGAGACGGTTTTTGGTAGAGTCTCACCCACATGCTGTTTGTCCACATGTACAGGACGGCTGCGAATGACACCCGGCTGGCATTTTTCAACACCACCTTGGTGGTACCTCGAGAGTCAGAGATGGCATACGTCACCTACATGTTCACGATGTATACGTCACCCCTGCCATACTTGCGTCAGCAGACCAGCTTCTACAGTGATGTCCTACATATGAGCGTGCTGCAGGTGAGCTGTGACATTGTGTAACACAGCTGTTGATGTCAGGTTTCTTTAGGCAAGATCGGTATTACAAGCAGATCAACGCACATGAAAGCTATCTGAGTCTGCTGTTAAGTAGTCTCATCCAACAGTGCTTGCATTGTCTGCATCTGCAGTTCACACCTGGGCCTGTGCCAGGCAAGATCGGTATTACAAGCAGATCAACGCACATGAAAGCTATCTGAGTCTGCTGTTAAGTAGTCTTATCCAACAGTGCTTGCATTGTCTGCATCTGCAGTTCACACCTGGGCCTGGCACAGCTGCCATCACTGTCAACCTTCTCAAGTCTTGGTTTCATTGGTGGAACAGTCTTGTGCTGACAAC
>JARWLF010004226.1:0-14007 GCA_029853055.1 Scenedesmus sp. KT-U
CATCACACAGCATGCCTTGGTACAAACT
Source organism: Scenedesmus sp. KT-U (assembly GCA_029853055.1). NCBI lineage: Eukaryota > Viridiplantae > Chlorophyta > Chlorophyceae > Sphaeropleales > Scenedesmaceae > Scenedesmus > Scenedesmus sp. KT-U. The sequence continues at coordinate 29 of JARWLF010004226.1, forward strand.
GGCATCATGAAGGCAGGCAGTTGCTGCACCGAGGGAACATCTGCTACACTGGTTCTCGTAAGAGGAGCCAGCCTGTACGCTCACTGTTCACATGATATGAGTACACCCACAGAGAGTTAGCAATGCACTGCAAGATTCCTGCGGCCCGGCGATGCCCAATACCCACCTAGAAGCCGTCCAAGTGCTGTGAACTCCAAACTCATTGTTCCTGCTTCAGCAAAGTACGTCTTGTCATCACTGATGCCACTCCTGCTGCGGCCCTCAGCGTTCTGGAATACCACAAAGGGCGCTGGGGTGCCTGAGCTGGTGTTGAAGGCTACCATCAACCTGAGGTACACCATAGTCAGGTGATCAGTTGCAGAATGACAGATATATTGCCAGCAGACCCTACTGTTCAAGACAGACATGTCATGGACAGTGTGTACTGCTGATATGCAGGATGGTGGTCCGGACCTTTCAAAGGTGCCACCTTTGTTGGTTGGAACCATCGCTTCCATGCAGATGAGTTGCTTTGGTTGAACAGGGTCTTTGGACGACATTCAGCGGCCTCTTCCTCTGGATGCACGTATCTAGCTCACTGCACTATAGTATAGTTGCACTAGTTATTGCCAGGCTTTCATCACACCCTTGTAGTACGCGCTACACCCTGCACAGCCTCACCTGTCAGCCAAGTCCTGTGCCTTCTGCAGGAACACTTCATCTCCTTCACTGAGGTAGTAAGCTGACAGCAGGCCCCCAAGGATCCGTATGTTCACCTCAAAGAACTGAACCTTGCTGCCGTCTCTGAACTCAAGATGGTCCGCCACCCAGTCACGTGCCTGCTGATACTCTTCCTGCAGTCCTGCAAGCAGCAGGGTGTCTAAGCTGTCTACGATTGTAAGGCCCAGGTTGAACCAGGGACGAGAAGTTTTGCTGATTGGGTCGACTTCATCTTGGCCCCAAGCAGACTTCCTGCAGGATAAAATGGCAGGAGGGACTCGCCACGCTGAGTGCAGTCCTGCAGTGCAGGGCCTTGTGCCGCTGGCTTTCACGCATGCACATGTGCATGGGTCTTACATGCCAACAGCAGGATCGCTGTCGTCACAGTTGATAGTGCTTACATAACAATGGTATGTCTTAAGCCAGTACTGCAAAGCAGGCAGTTGTTGGCAAGCCATGCTTTGCAGCTGAAGGACAGCTTGCTCACCTGTAGCCCTCCCAACTCCATGCAATCGCCTTGCGGACATGTTGTTGCCTGCCTTTGGCAGCTACTACACAGCCCAAGCCATCTGGGCCACAGCTATGGTCGCCATCACAGATACCAGTATGCTGGCATCTCGGGCTCGTGTCGTTGGGTTGGAGTTTGTAGTATTGCTGCAACCGCTGGAATGGATGTTTCTTCTTTGGTTGATCTGTTGCTGTTTCTGATGTAGCAGTCTTCTGTTCAGACGACTGCTTGTTATGACCCGATGCTGTAAGCTTCTGCTGAGAACCCAGCTCTTCCTGTTGGTTTGTAGCTACAGTCTGCGATGAATCGGAGCTTGCTGCTGTACTAGCTACTGCTGCACTGATAGGTGTCTCAACTACTGAAAGTTGTCCTGCTGACTCTCTAAGCAATGGTCTCAAGCTTCTGCTTCTATCACGCGGAAAAGAACGCTGTCGATGAGGAAATGTCGATGGACTTGTGGTAGTTGGAGTGGTTGACGGATGTCCCGAGTGTTGCATGGTGCTGAGAAGGCCCAGTGTCAAGACCATGACCACAACAGCAGCAACCAGCATCGCTGGTGATGCTGCAACTGAGCTCCGGGCTTTTGCGGAGCCATCAACAGATCTTCTCAAATCCTTCTGCGAGTTGTAGCGGATGGGTAAACCCGCACCCCATGTTTGCGTGACTAGCAGGGGCTGCTTCAGAGCACTGCTTCTGTAAGTGGCCATGTGGCAGCTGGGCACACCAGCCTAGAGCCGGTGCAACCTGTCCAGCTCAGTGAACTATACTAGTGTCTTCTCATCTCTGGGTTACACGTAAAGAAAGTTTGATCATCCCTGTGATCAGAAGCTTCTCCGCGGTCAACTTGGGTTAAGCCAAGCACGATGACTTTGGACCCCGTAGGCTGCTGTGCTAAGTAGATCGGCGCTATAAGAGGTGTGAAACCCACGCTTCTGCGACGCTTGATGCAGTGTAATGGCTAGGGAGCCTCCCGGAGGGCGGTCCCTTGTCAATTGTACCCGCTGCTGCAGAATGCTTGCGTAAACTACCGATCCAGGCTACTCAGTATACAAGTAGACGCAATTACATGTACACGTGCACTGGTATCGTTGCGTGCAGGCATGTCGCAAGCCTTGCGAGTCTCTCTTTGCGCGGGTTCGTATGCACGTGGTCGCGACAGCTGGAGCCTCGGAGAAGCGTCAAAACTTGATTAGATCAAACGAATCGCCATATCAAAACATTTCAAGATGTCAATCCCCGCTGCAGCTACACAGACTTTGTTTACAGGGGAGACTGCCTGCTGAGCAAGCAACATGAAGACGTACGTGAACTCCAATGCCTCATGACTTCAAACCACAATAGACATGTATGAGAGTGGTTTCGCACTTAGGACTGCTGCCTTGCAACCCACCACATCTTGCCATGATTCATATGACATCCAGCCGGACTAGTCATCAAACTTGTAGCCCATACTGCTCAGGGCTGCCTGCGCCGCTGCTTGATACACCACGACCTGCGTAAACTCCTCTTCGCTCATACCAACTCTCAAGGGCAGCTTGCCTCGCCTGAACACCACGACACCTGATGGGGGCGATACACCACTCAGAGCAGTAGGGTCACCACCGGCTGCTTCAATCTGACGCTGATAGCTCTCCCTGCAGCGATAGCAACAATAGTCAAAACATCAGCCTTGGTATTGATGTTAAAAAGCGGTCACTTCAAACAGCACCACCGCCGAGATGGCTTGATGATCAGCAGTACCAGAATTCAGCAAGGACACAGCAAGACATTACCTAATTTCTTGTTCTACGACACCGCTTGGCATTGCCCCCATGCTGAGCTGTGCTTCTGCCATGTTTGGCCACTGTCGTAGCACTGTCAGACACTTCATGCAGTCATGACGGTCTTCAAATGTGATCACTCTAACATCTCTCACTGCAGGGTTCAGGGAGATGTCCAGCTGGACAAACCCTACTGCTCCATCAGCATACCTACACAGCAAGAGAACAACAGCAGTCACTTGGCACTCACTGACAATCAAAACAAACATGACGTCATGCAGAACCAAAGTCACTGTTTTTTGAATCATTATGCTCTCTGCCACGAGCAGACTGTCATAGCAAGGTTTTGCAGCATTCTGCGCACCTTATGCTTGGCAGAAACACAGCTTGATACTTCTCCTGCCACCAAGATGCACCACTGCTGCCGCTGCCGCTGCTGCTGCTACTGCCAGCATCATGATCTTGATCAAGATCCTGATCCAGGGGATCAAGCTTCTCCTTCTTCCGCTGCTTCTTGCCTAATCTACGACTAAACACTTTCACACCATCTTCAACCTCAATGCCCTCATCACTGGCTGACACCTCGGACGTAAGATCATGATCTTGTTGATCTTCGTCATCATCATGTGCTGCTGCTGCTGCTGGTGCCGCTGCCGTATGAGTATTATTGAGAGGTCTACTGCTGCTGCCAGAAGATGCTGGTTGCTGCTGCTGAGACTGGCTGCTGCTGCTGGTGGCAGTATCAACAGCCGTAGCAGTAGTAGTAGGGTTCTTAATCAAAGACACGCCGGCATCTTGAATGCGTTTGTTGGTGCGCCAGGAACCCCAAGAACGCTGACTGTTGCTGCTGCTGCTGCTGCTGCTGCTGCTGCTAGTGCTGCTGGTGGTGGTAGCCTCACTGGGCGCCTTGGTACTTGCAGCTATATCTACTGCTGCTGAGTCTGTGCTGCTCCTGCTGCTACTGCTGGTTTCTGCACCTTTCGCGCTCCTATTCGGCGCAGCTGCTCGAGTGGGTGACACAGCACCATCACTTCTGCTGCTGCTGCCAGATTGGACAGACTGCTGCTGCTGCTGCTGCTGAGCATCTACCACTGCTGTTGCTGGTTTCCTTGTGCGGCTACTTTTCGATGCTGATGCAGCTACAACCTGCTGCATTTGCCGCTGCATTGCATTCATACCTGAAAGCACATACCAGTCAGCAATGTGACAACATGCCAGCACAATCCACTGCACGCTTACCTACTGGCATTGTAGGGACCCTGCGCTTTTGCTGAGACCTGATTGGTATCAATGAGGTGTCGATATTCCCAATGTGGATGCATAAATCACCAAGTCATGCAGCAGCAGCAGCAGCATCAAGTCAGTCAATCAATCTTCACTTTCAGTGTAAAGGTCAACATCACAGCATCCACTCACTTTGTAAGAGACCCTGCAACTGACTGTCCAGTTGCTGTGGGCCATCACCAGATCGCTGCTGCTGCTGCTGCTGTTGTAAGAGTGCACCTGCCTGCTGCTGCAACTGCTGGAGCTGCTGCTGCAGGTCATTTAGCACAGTACTGGTGTCTGTAGCAGCAGCAGCAGCAGCAGTAGTAGTAGTGAAGCTCGGCCTGGACTTTGCATCCAACCCTTTGCTGCTGCTGCTGCTAACCTTGCTACTGCTGCTGCCGCTGGTGCCGGTAGCTTTGCTCTTAGTAAAGAACTTAGCAGCCACAGCATCAGCCAGCGCACCATCATCACCTGCAGCAACCTCTGCTGCTGCTGCTGCTATAGCACTAGGTGACGGCATCTCAACTACCTTGTCAGCTACCGTTGCATCACTGCTGCTGCTGCTGCTGCCAGCATCTCTGATCAAGCTTTCATATGCTGCCTCTAGCCGTCTGTAGTACTCGGCCATGAGATCATCCTCAGACATCTCCGTAACGTCAATCTGCTGAGTTACTTCACAACTTGCTGACTCAGCAGCAGCAGCAGCAGCAGCAGTGGTTGATGCTGATGTAGTGGCAGCTGTAGTAAGGTCTGGTGCTTGTTGGGCAAATTGCTGTTGCTGCTGCTGGGTGCTGCTGTCTAGCTGCTCTACTGCTGCTGCTGCTGCTACTTCTGTTTGCATTGCTGCCAGACTGTCGGTAATATCTCTGGCATTCTCATGCAGTGTGTCATGTCTTATGTGGGCTCCTGAATCGGCAGCAATGGAAAGGTTCTCAGCACCAGCAGCAGCAGGAACTCGAGCGTCCTGCAGCTCAGCAGCAGCTGCTGCTGTCTCTGATGCATGTTGTACGGGAGTAACATCATCTTGTGCATCCTGCTGTTGCTGCTGCTGCTGCTTGATGGGCTCACTGTTGCTGCTGCTGGGAATCTTCACAGGCACTGCTGCCATCCCAGCAGTCATGAGATCCCTCAAAGCAGCAACAGTAGACTCCCCAGAAACCCGAATAACACTCCTGTCATTGTCATTAACAAGATCAAATAACGTGCTGATATCAGTGGAGACAGGCGTAAAACTACTGCTGCTGCTGCTACTGGGGGACTCTGTCGCTGCTGCTGCTGGCAGCACATTGTGCTCCTTGTATTGCTGCTCATCCTGCTGCTGCTTTCCAGCTGTTGCGGCCACTTGCTGCGAGCCACCAAACTGCTGCATGAGAAAGTCTTCTAGCTCCGGTCCTGTCATATTGTCATTTAACGTCATTTTGCCCTGTGGTAAAACCTCTAACGCTATCTTCTGAACCCCGGCCAGATCTTCCAGATACCAGGGTTTAGCTTGTACTACTGTGCCCCTAAAAACCTTGTTTGCAACTGCCGGGGTTTGACCACGTGCCACAGCACTTGCAATCAGTGTTGCTTTGATCACATTGCAAGCATACTCTGCATCTGCCTTCGATTCAAAAGCGATCAGGTACTGCTTTGTACTGCCTGCTGCTGCTGCTGCTGGGATGTCAATGCGCGGCAGCAGACCAGCATGGGCACCAAAGTTCAGGTAGTATACTTTCTCAAGCGATAGCCACCAACCTTGCTGCAGTTGCTGCTGCTGCGTGCCTGTCCTGCTGTTGCTGCTTTTCTGCCTGTCAGCAGCAGCAGGGGGTTGGTGTCCTAGCCACGTTTGTACTGCTGATCTTGCTGTATCACGGAGATTCACTGCTGCTGCTTGTACTGATTGTGCCATTTGCTGCAACTGCTGCTGACCCGAAGCACCCAGCATCTGCTGCATTGAAGACTGCTGCTGCTGCTGCTGTACATGATGACCATCTTGTACAGCAGCACTTTGCTGCTGCTGCTGCTGCTGTCGCTGCTGCCACAAGTGTCTGGCAGCAGCAGCAGAACCAGCTATAAGTACAAGTGCGGGTACAGCCCATGCGATGCTTGATAACCCACCCTCCTGCTGCTGCCGCTGCTGCTTATTGTGTTGCAGGAGACTTTGTTGCAGTTGCAGCATCTGTTGTGGCTGCAGTTCAACTTTGGGAGCTGAAACCTGTCTGACGGCTTCTGCGGCTGGTTGTTGCTGCTGCTTGGTTCGTCCGAACCACGAGCGTTTGCTGCCACTGCTGCTGCTGCTGCTGCTTTCGTTGGCAGCAGTAGTGGTGACGGGGACTGCACCAGACGGTACCAGTATGCTTGATTCTACTACATGTGTGGCTGCTGCTGGTGCTGCTGGTGGTGGTGCATGAAGTTGTGCTGTGCTGCTGGCGCGAGTCTGGATCAACCGGCATCGCCTGTGCTGTCCCAAACGCTGTTGCTGCCATCGACCAGTAATAGCCTGCATATACAAGTTCGTTGGGCAGACTGAGCTTTGACTTCAACAGTATCGCAGAACTTGAAGGTAAGCTTCGTGCACGTGCAGCGATCAGAAAGCTGACAGACTACAGAAGCCAACTTGCAGGCATCAGGCAGCAGTAGCTAAGCTGGTGGAAGGCTCCCGTGCACGCGTCAGTGCATGCAAGCGTTCATGCGCGGCAACAAGTAAGCCATTGAGCCAGTGTATGGAAGAAGAAAAGCAGATGTTCACCTGGTGCGATACACTGAGACACCTTACTGACTGCAAGGGCCTTACTGCGGCTAACTTGCCTGAAGACAGCCTGGAGGGGCCACAGCAGTAGGTGAGCTCTTGTTCATTGCTTAACGCACAACAACAAACAAACTTTGACTTCATTACCTGGTACGGGGCACTCGCACACTGCCTGGAGCAGCACTAGCTCGAAACATCGCCTCACAACCAGCTACGCCGTCTGCGTTCTAGGATGCACCGACAGAAATGCTACTTCATGTAGAACCTGAGATAATAGTACAAGTGTGCGTCGTATAGGAACTGAAAGAGCGATGAAGTCGGTGCCAGTGATAGTGAATGATGTACGGCAGATGTTGCGAAACGCTGCAGTTCGGGGTTAAGAAGAAGCTCTGCACAACCAATGCCTGTGCTACAAGTTCCTAGCTGCCTGTATGCTCCCCGGCCAACCGTCAGGACGGGGTACTGCAACTTGACAAGTTGACTCGGGTCACTGATGCAGAGACAGCTCCGACACTGACAGGGCCGTTGACTCCCCTCCTGCAAGAGAGTAACGATCGCTATAATGTCAAGAGCACGTGTGTCTGACATCAGGACTGTTGATGGCTGAGATGCAGTCCAGCCTGGACATTTCAGAAACCTTGCACACTGTGCTTGAAGCAGGCTGGATTGGTCACTGAATCGTTGACTTCAGGCCTGAGCCACTATGGCTAGTTGCCTCCCTGGTCCCATTGCGCGTCGCTCTGGAACGTTGGAACGTTGAGGCAGTACGTCTAAATGCAGGCTTGTCAGGGCCAGCAAAGCACGCAAATAACTTTTGTAATACTTGAAAGCGTTAAATCAGTTCTAACACAAGCCCGAGACTCGTCACATTGTCACATATATGTGTACACAGCGTTAACGTTTAACGTTTGGCTGAAAGGCGGGGACAGGGTCAGAGGCAAAGACAAAGGAGAACCGCCATAAGCAACCATCAGCTCATGATTCATATTCTTGACAGTCTGAGCTGTCAGGGTTCCTGTGAAACTTCAGTATCTTGCAGCTCGCTGAGCTGCATATAGCTTTCCAAAGCAGAGTGAGCTTTGGCCTCCAAAGCTTGCACAATATACTGTAGTCAGAAAAATAGCAAGTTACAGTGTCAGGGCTACAGAGTAACAAACAGTCTGACCGACATATCGGCACCCACAGGCCTAGCTGTGGATACCAAATATATATCTATATAGCAGAACATGCCAGTGACCCTGAAAGCGTCCTTTGCAAGGCAGATATCACCCAATGTAGAGGGTCTCGGCAGAACATGCAACAGAGCAATGAGCAAACCAAACAAGTCAGAGACAACCACTACTGCATGGCTCACAACACTATGAGACATTCTGCTACACGCCTATTCCAGCTGTGAACACTGACGCTGTAGCAGCACTGCTACAGCATCAAAGTTGTTGCTCTGACATCGCCACAACAGTCAGTTGATCTAGGATGGATGGATGAACAAACTGTCAAGCAGCCTGTGCCCAACAGCAACAGACTATGACTGTTAACAAGTGATCAAGATCACCACACAGTGAGTTGTCACTGTAGTTGATTGACAGGTTGGCCAGCAGCTTACTAACGAGCTGGGAGCAACCACTTGTGTGCCAGACACCGCTATCGCAGCAGCGAGGATGAATATCAAAGCGCAAGCAACTGTGATAGTCGCACTGCATGCCCACTGCGCCATACAGTCAAGACATGGCTAGTCAAGCTGTCTAAAGCAGCGCAGGTGACTGCACAACAACTCAGAGCTGGATCAGCAAGCAACTACGTCAGCACTAGTACCAGAACCCGTATGTTCTAGTCAATCCTATGTCAAGATGACAAGTCATGTCACAAGCTGATGACACCTTGTAGAAAAGCAGGCACTGTGGAAACCGTCAGCATCCAGAAATGCTGCTCCTGGTAAGTCCTAGCCTTGATTCAGGCCGCAACAGTAAGCTGTCATTAGGACAGCAGCAGGTCATGCAAGCAACAGACAGTGATGGCTGTCAGCAAGCTTATCGGCGAATCAAATACTGTAATGAAAAAATGCTCCCGCAAGCAAGCAGATGCTCGCTGGCTTTGTCACTCCAACATGGTCTAGCCATTAAACTCTTCAGGGCTGTGTATCAGAACCAACACTCACACAACTAGTGTCATATCACGGCACATTATGCGTCATTGTATACTAGTAAGGTCTTATCTGCAATACAGGTGTCTCTGCCATATGCTATATGCAACAAACAAGAGGTCTAAGAAACCAGCCCAGAAACAGGGTTAACTAGTACCACACTATTGGGAGTATACAACACACGTTTCAGCGCCAAAACCTAGGTGTAAGATCTTGGCATACATCACAACCGGTTGCAACTCGGTAGTAAGTACAACTTCACGCTGCTCGTACAACACGCTACTCTACACCTGCAAGCCGACAGTAGTGACGAAATATTACATAAACCCCTGCATGTGCAGGAAGCGGTAGCTTCCCAGCACACATGCATGTACCATGACCTGTGGGTATGGTAACTCTATATGATACATAGCAGCAACAAGAAGGCAGCAACAGCTCCCACACTGATATTCCGACTATTCTTCAGGACCCGGTGTGCAGGAGTATGACAAGGAGCAACATTGTCTTGGCAACTGCACAGTGGGACACAACCAACGCCAACCAACTCTTCTTGCAGGACACAGACTGTTGTCGCTATACAACCAGACAGCAAGGGTGCAGGGTGCATTGGCACTGTATGTAGTGACTTAGTGTGCATTGACATGCCTTGACCCCACAGCATATGGGGTCTGAGCGTTCTAATAGCTGGGGGTTCAAAGACCAAAGCCAGCACCAGAGCAGCAGCAACTTGAACCAGTAATCATCAGCAAGATGCATCTGTGGATGCAAGTATACTGATAGCAGCAACAACAAACCCTGAAACAATGACATGACAGACTGGTGATAGTCCCATGCTATGCTGTGATCAGGTGCAACATGAAACAACAGTGATGCAAGTAAACTGTCTTCAATTGCACGTATAAGAGTGCGATGCATGCAGCAATGCCTCAGACTGCTGAGGATGCAAGACTTGCAGGATGACAAGAACCTGTGACAAAGATCTTCATAAGCCTGACAAGAAAATGCAACTATGAGGAGCAAAGACAACAGCAGTAAGACAGCAGCAGGTGGTGAGCCCCAGCTTACTGACTGCAGCCCCACCACTTGTCATCATTGCGCTTGCACTTCAGCCCCTTAGCGCAGACAGCATTGCTGAACTTCTTATCCTGGCAAGCCCCGTTTCCAAACTTCCAGCAGTCGAAGCCCCGGCCGCCACACTGCTGACCCTGGCGCAGCTGCTTTCCAGATGCTTTGCCGCCGCCGCGTGTAGCCACACGAAGTGAAGCTGTATCTCTGCCGCTTGATGATGATCCACCGATTGATACTCTGGCAGAGAAACCACCTGTAGCAATGTTGGCCACGCCTCCAACCAGCTTCTCTGCTGCGTTGAGGGCACCACCAACAATGCCGCCACCTACCACATTCTTCACCACTCCTGCTGCTGTGTCCTTGATGGTGTCCACAGCGCGGCCAATGCCACCAACGTTGATCTTGCCAGGACCCTTGCTGCTGCAGTCGTCTGAGGGTAGGTCCCCACGGCAGGGGAACTGGGACCTGCCGGAGCAGGTTCCATCCTTGCAGCAGACTGAGTCAATGACTTTATCACCCAGGATGCTGGTGATCTCAACCTTGGCACAAGGGCTCCAGGCGCGGTTCACATCACCATGGTACTCCCTGCACAGCATGACACAAATAGCATGAGTAAGATGTGTGACTGTCCAGTGACTCACCAGTAGTTGTCAATGGTCTTCTGCAGCTGCACCCAACCACCATTCTGCTGAATACGCACATTCTTCACAGGCACACGGGCATTGGCTACCATCATCTTCTTATACCAAGGGTTACCACCCTGGAAACCATATTTGAAGGAGCTGCCGCCCACAGGGCACTGCACCGGGTACCACTCCACCCTCCATCTGCCATCGCCACCCATCTGCTGATCAATGTCGCCAAACTTGCACTCGGGGCATGAGTCGCAGATGAAACCCGGCTGCCAGGATGTGCTGACAGGGTTACCACCTAGCCCCTGGCCTACGCCTCTGTACTGCACGCAGAGCCCGCAGATGCTGGTGCCTGTGTACTGAGCTGCGTTGATAGCTAGTGGAGTGCCCACGTATCCTTTTGAGTTACCGAAACCATGGAAATGGAATGAGCAGTGGCCGAAGCCGCGAGTTCTATCACCATAATCTGCAGGACAGATGAAGCGGGCGTGAGTACTGCAGCAGCAGAATGACACAGGCTGAAGCAGTGAATGATTAGTGGGCGCACTGTCAACAGTTGCTGCCGCGACATGATCACGAAGCGATCAACTACTGCTTACATGTGCCATCTCCAGAGTAGGTCACTCCAAAGGAGATAAGTGCCCCCCCGAACACGCCCGGCAGGGGTGTCACTGCTGCAAGTAGGGCCAAAGCCAACAGCTGTCTGAACGCTGCGATCATCTTGTAGTGTTGGTATCTGCAGTACATGGCATTAAACCAACACAATCAGTACACGGTAGGAGTTGAAACCGATGTTGCTGTCTGTCAGGCCCTAACGAAACAACTGGGTGCACTGCAACACTGTCATGAGAACGCTAAGCATATAATTTATCCCGGACTGCCACACGCTTGCTGCCCGTCTGTCTATGACAGAAAGCCAGTGCTCGCAGTCTACCTCTGCTGCAGGAGTGATTCATGCACTGTCTGTAGCTGTGTGATGCAGCAAACCACATGATTGTTTTATCGTAGATCTACAAAATATACTATTGAGGCAACAGCAGCTGTCAGTGCAAACCCACACCTTCACGAACGCTTGACCAGCTTGACGTGCGAGCAACAAAACGATGATTGCCAGTAGATGATGCAGAACAAACAGCTGTGAGGCATTGGCTAGAGTGGATGCGATTCGGTGCTGCTAGGCTTTGTTCACGTATATGGTGTCTGCCGCTGTAGTGTTTGAAACCGCCCGTGTCAGACACGGCCCGTCAGACGCGCGTTTGGGAGGTTGCACAACCGGACGGCTGGTCAGAGTGGTCGCATGTTTCAAAATTGTGTGTTGATCAAGCATTGCTGCGGCAAGTATCCATGGCTAGAGAAAGGTGTCACTCGCGGCGTTCCCCGCTGGGACCTCCTGCACTACTTGCGTAGCATGATCGCAGGCATCACGATTGCTGAGACAGCCGGAGAGAAACTGATTTGTGAGGTTTGCCGGCTGCATGCTTGCAGTCGTCTCTCAAGCCCACGCGGGTGCGACAGACATAGTGAACGCCAACTTTCTCATCGTTTGGTGGCTCGAGACATGGTCAAATTTTGTCTTCACCATCAGAATGAGTCTATCGAGGTGTGTCGAACAATGATCTGACAGTACTGATTGTCTGACCAAGCCAGAAACCAGGCAGCAACACCTCTGCACAATCACACCATTAGGTTTATGCTAAAAAAGCTCTACAATGCAGATACAACGCTGCGATCAGCGTTCATCATATCAACCACCATGCCCGCCGTTTGGTGCACCACCACATGGGGCAGTACGTGTGCCGCAGCCTGCTGTCCTGCGATCCTTCCAAAGACAACACACTCCGCTAACGAATTGCCTCCTAGCCTGTTCGCTCCATGAAGTCCGCCACTAACCTCACCAGCTGCGAAAACTCCCCTGATGGGCATGCGCTTATTGTCCAGAACCTGCACATCACAACAATCACAGGCACGGACTATTGATCATGCAGTCTACGACTGTACTGCGAGTAGCTGAACGGATGATCACAGCTTTGACTGAAGCTTTGGTGGAACCTGAGCATACAGCTACAAGTGCAGCAAGTCTGTTCCACTAGCTTATCAACTCAGCAGGGGATGATCAGCATCTATGAGCAGACCCGCAGCTGCTGGAGCTCGAGTACATCACCATCTCCAGCAGCATGCAACACACCTGAGCTTTGTCGTTTATCTCCAGCCCACCCATGCAGTAGTGGACTACTGGAGTGATCTGTCCAACCCAGAACCTGCCTGCAGGATCGATGGTGGTAGGGAAATACTGCTTGCCAAACTCATCACTGCCAGCACTTGCTGCCGAGTTATACTGCTCTACTTGCTGCTGCAACTGGGCAACTGATACCTGCATATGTTCTGCTGCTGCAGCAAGGGTGTCAAACTGCAGGGCAACAGCACCACCACATAGCAAGCAGCTGAGAGCAGCATTCATACATAATAGGCAGACTGATGAATGCTGTGATGCCTTGAGCCAAGCTGCAGCCAGTCATCATGCTAGCTATGACAACCACAGCTGCAGAGACGCCATGTGAACTTATAAAGTAACAGCATGCAATGCATCTTTCACTGTGAGGCTTGACTGCCGTGAAGGCCAATCAGAAAGACATACACTAGTAACCCAGCTGCTGTATCCCACCTTGGTGACCATCTTCTTACTGCCATAGAAGCCCAGTGTCCCCTCCCCGAACATATCAGCACCTTCAGCACCCAGCACGACCCAGGCCACCTTGCCTTCCTGTTCCATGATTGCTGCTGTCACTTTGTCACGAGTTGTAAGCTCATCTACAAAGCGAGCACCTTGCTTGTTCAGCAGGATGGCCCCACAGCCACGTAGCTTCTCTGGTGCAAGCCACTGCAGGACAAGAGTACGTATCACACCAGACCATTCAGGCCCAAGTGGCAGCTGCAGCTGATGGCCGATTGCTGGCCTCCTTCGCTAGCATGTGTGAAAGAAAGGGAATTTGGCTCATGCAGCAATTGTGTAGCTACTGCAGCAGGGATGTACAACATCATCCTTTGTGTGTGTAGTATATATACTTGCACCACCACAACAGGTATAAGCTGTCGCACTGCTCATGCCGCTGCCGTCTCATGCAGGCAGAGAGCCATACTAACGTTGGCTACCATACAGCAGCATACATACGCCACT
>JARWLF010004239.1:0-14031 GCA_029853055.1 Scenedesmus sp. KT-U
AATCATTGTTGATTGCTGTGCTATTGCAGGCTCTGGTGAACATTGCCTGGTCATTTGCTACCCTGCTGGGTGTGGCGTGCTGTCAGCAGACACCCATACACCAGTTGTTCCTTCTCATCCATCGCGAGTCGCTTACCCGCTTGCGCTGCACATCTGTGCTTCTAAGCAACGGCCACAACCTGCCCTATGTGGGTGGTGGCGGTTTCAATGAGCAGGCTCTGTCCAATGCTGTGTATGCGTTTGAGAAGGTTGGCCTGCTCAGCAGTGAGTTGTTGACTGCTGTCTTTGAAGTATCTGCCCTGCGCCTGCAGCGTGGCAGCTCCTCGCACCACACAGACTTGGCATCTTTCAAGCCTCAGGAGTTGTGCACTCTGCTCAAGGCATGCCATGCCAACATTGCTCCACCTTGGACTTTCCTTGGCAGCTTACTTCAGCTGCTCAGCAACCACCCCACTATGGCTGATGCATGGACAGCAGCAGAGAAGTTGGAACTGCATAAAGCTTGTCAGCTGTATCTGGTCCATCAGACTGAAGCAGCTGCAGCTGGGTCCACTTCAGGCCTGTTGGGTGTAGCAGCTGCTACTGCATTGGCAACTAGTCTGGCAAATAGTCTAGGATCAGGTGTTGGCAGTGGCCCACCATCTGGCAGACTCAGCAATACAGGCAGTAGTCTTACCCCAACGACAATGAACAGCAGTGTGTATGGTAATGCCACAGGCAGGCTGAGTGGCGGTACGTGTGCAAGTGGTCCTCCGTCTGGTTCGCTGGGGGGATTATTGGCCACTTTGACAGCTGGTACTGTTAGCCCCAGAAGCAGTTACACATCAGGTGTCATTCCCAGTACCAATGCTGTTGGTGTCAGCAGTGTTGATATGACACCATCCAGTTTTGGACAGTTGCCTGTCAGCTCGAGCTTTGTTGGGTCGTCACAGCAAGGAGCAGGCGGCCTATTCGGTAGCAGCTTGGATGCCAGCCTGCAGCAACAGCTAGCGCAACAACAGGGACAAACAGCTATAGGATCTGCTGGTGTGCACAATGGGATGCTCATGCGGTTGCTGTTGCAGCAGCAACAGCAGCAGCAGCAAGTAGCCAGTCTGGTATGCCCACTGTGTGGCGTTGCACTACAGCAGCAGGAGGCTTTAGCGCACGTGGAGAACTGTGTTGCTGTCAACAGAAGTATGGCTAGTATACAGGCCACTCTCAGACAGCAGCAGCAGCAACAAGCCCAGCAGCGTCTTATCGCACAGTGGGCTGCTCAGCAGCAATATGCGCAGCAGCAGGCAGCTCAAGCACAGCAGTTGCATATTCTGGCTACACAGCTACAGCAGCAACAGCAGGTGGCCACAGCAGGCACTTTGGGCCTTGAGGGTCAGTGCCGTCCTGCAGCTGGGATTGATGCTGCAGCACTCGGTCCTTGGATGGTTGATGCTGCCACCGCTGCAAGACCTCCACCCAGGCCCATGCGCAGGATTTGACCATACAGCCTCACTTTGTAGGGCGCAGCCAGAAGACACCTAGCAGCTTACAAGCATTTGAACGGGCAGGCAGTCAGCAGCAGCCTCCCTGCTTGGGTTTCTCATTGATTATTCAACAGGTGACTCAGATGCAGGGACCGACCTTTGCATATACCAGTATCTTCGACTGTGTTGGTACCTATCATTGGGAGTTTAGTCTTACAGCGAGGCACTGCATGGGCCTTTGGCAGTTCTGAATGCACTGCAGGCACACTGTTGTTTCAAGGGTGCAGGCGCAGCGCTTTTTTGAATTCATCTTGGTTGTGTATATGTTTGTGGTTGTTTGTGGCTTAGCTTGGCGGCTCGGCTCTGATGGTGAGTATACCAACATATGGTGTGCTCCATTGTCTGCTGGCCTGCTGGCTCAAGTAGGCCTCTTAGGTGCCTTTGCAGGATGTGGTGCATCATGTTCTTTCCTCTTCACAAGTTGGTACGTTTGTCGTGGCACCGTCAGGTGACAGCCTGTTGGTGTTCCAGCTGTTGTTCTTGTATAAGGTTCTGTCACGTTCAAGTCCAAAAGACATGCTCTGGGGTGAGAACTTCAAGTACAGTTGCCCTGATTGGAGACATGTCAGAACAGTTGCAACATTGCTGCTGTTGGATAGCGTTGTCCTTGTAGCACTGCTATGTTTGGAGCGTCAATTGTCAAAGAAGTAGGGAGTCAAGTGATCTTACGCAGGATGACAGCAGAGGCATGATTTTGCTCTTGTATGTTCTGTATGTTGTGTGCAGCTGCCATCCCTTTTGCTGCAGGCAAGGGGACATCTCTGCAAATTGCATGGCGTGTTCTGGTTACGACAGCAGGGTGTTATGGTACGACACGTGCTAGGAGAATGCAATGCGGCATGTCACTATTGAAGAGTATTAGATCTGATCTCTACAGACGATGCATGATCGACATGTTTCTGGTTTGGTGCTGTTGTTTGTTAATCGTGGCAGGTGTGGTGTTGCATTGGGCATATCATTATTCAGCTTGGCTTGCCGCGGCGTGTGAACTTATCGTTAAAAAAGGGAGTGTGTGTGCGCATATGTGTGTATCGTTGGTATGCTGGCAGTCGCATATGGTGATGTCTTTCATTCTGTTTTGCTACCCAGTATCTAGGGTAGTTGTGATTGGGAGTGGAGTAGGGCCACCCGCAGCCTTGTACTATGTGGAGAGAAGTTTTAACGAGATTTCAATGTCATGGTGCCTTGGACTGTTTTGTTTGTACATGTACATGACATATTGTGGGGCTCAGCATCTCGGGTCTCAGCGCAGCTTGTGGAGTAAAGTTTGTGCATCTGCATGCAGTCGGCAGGTTAATGACGTACAGCACTGGCATGATCTGCCTTGTGCCTACTGCAAAGTAGCGCTATGGCAGCCTGGGCAGTCGTAAGCTCCAATGTACAACATTCTGTACATCATGCGTATTTTGTCTAAGCCTCTAACTCACTGTGGTGAACTAGCATACATCGCATGTGCAGTTGCTCTGGCACACCCATGCTCTTACAATGCTCCATACCTGTTCAATTTTGCCTCTGGATCAGTTGGCACTTTGCCAGAGAATTGTCAGAAGAAGTTCAGGGAAGTTTGCCTGAAGAAAGTTGAGAGTGTCAGCTGCTTTGTTATGTCATTGCTGGGTGCACTTGTTGCGCACTCTAATGTGTACACTTAGCAAATGGCTATGTGCTGCAGGCAGCAGATTGCCTGCATACATGCAAATAACAGCGAACAGCGATGTTTAGCTTTGACTTTCTGCTAGGAACTTGTTCTGGGGTGGATCGGGCCTAGGGCTTCCCTTATTCTGTATCATCATCAATATGTTTTCATTGTGATTGCCGCTTGTTTAGCATTCACACCGATCAGCAGGTGTACCGAAGTGTTGGGTCACTTTTGGACTGCATGAGCAGTTCTCAGCAGTGAAGGTCAATGCGCTGCTTGCGTCAAGTCATTCGACCACTGCAGGCAGACCTGCATTCAGACTGCTATGTGATACTACAGTTCTCCATGTTCACGTGTGTGACTGCATTGCTGTTGTTGGTGGTGTGAGCAGGTCGTCCTTGAGGGTACATTAATCAAGCTATCAGCCAAGTCTCAGGCACGGTGCCACGGTGGTATTGTTCTAGATGTCATGGGTTAGTAGCTACTATAGCACCTGTAGGTGTCAAGGGCTGTGATAGGAAGGCTCTTTGTAACTTGCAGAACAGCGTCTCTTTCTCTGCTCTGTCGCAATTGGGTTCAAAGCATGATGAGCTGCTGGGCACCATACAGTAGGATCGGTGACGACGGTGATCTGCACTCCTCAAGTAGTAGTGACCCTTATGATGAGCAAAGCATGTCGGGCGTCCAAAGCAGTACGGACATGTTGAACAGTACGGACACTCGTAACGACATGCAGACTGAGCACTACAGCCAACACGTGATACTGGTACCCATATGGTTGTGTCAAGTAGATATCTTTGTAGTCATCCAGGCCCGCAAGCGAATAAAGAGTAAGCAGGGTTGTTCCCCAGAAGTCGAGGAGGCCCAATACACGACGAGTCGCACCGCATGTTCGTGGCGAAGGCGAGACCGCACTATATATTGGCAACCAATCACTGTTGTCCATGCTTTAGTGTCGCAGTGATATCCGAACATAGCGTGTGGGACTTGCCATGCTCTTTTTGAATCATTCAGCCGCGCCCCTCAGGGTGGCAGGCTCCAACCGGCCTGCTCTCAAGCGCAATGTGCAAGTAGCAGCGACACGCCGCACGAGACGCTCAGCTGCTGCTGAGGAGGAACTCGAGGAGTCTGGCAACCCATTGGCTACTGCAGAGCAGAAGGTGACCGTTCGCCCATAAGGAGACTCGCCACGTGCTACACACCCGCTCGCTCGCGACTCAGTGATTGTATCATCGGCATTAGCATGAAGTCTAGCTGGGCAGCTCATCTGTGCTAGCTGCTTGGCATGGCCTGGCTCGAACTCTGCATGATCGTCTACTGCTGATCAGGCTGTCCTAGATCCTTCCATGCAGGCGAAGCAGCGCGTGCTCAAGGATACCATCGCCAAGATCAACAGCAAACATGGGCAGGGCACTGTCATGCAGATGACTGGCGGTGCTGTTAATGTGTAAGGAGCCTTGTGTCCCGGGGGAAGGGGTGTCTTGTAAAGGTGCTGCATGTGTGTGTGTCTGACAAGGTAATGGGTTTCGCCTTGATCGCCAAACGTCGAAAACAGCACGTAGCTCAGGAGTTGTTTGCGCTTATGCCCGCAGGGAAAGGACACCTACTGGTTGCCTCACCTTGGACAGAGCCACAGGAGGGGGGTACCCCAAAGGTCGCATCGTAGAGGTAAGATCATTGGTTGGTCTCATGAACCCATGCTTCTAGACGGTTTCCGACTCCAGGCTTTCTGATGGGTTGTGTACTCGTGGCCTGGACTCAGCGTACCGCATCAACTTCAGCTGTTCCTGCATGACCAGACAATGTGCCCTGTGCTTCCTGCACAGATCTTTGGACCCGAGAGCAGTGGCAAGACTACTTTGGCCCTACATGCGATTGCTGAAGTGCAGAAGCTTGGCGGCATCTGTTGTTTCATAGATGCTGAGCACGCTTTTGACTCATCATATGCCAAGGTGAGCAAAGCATCAGGATAGCTGTTCGGGTTTTGTGCATAAGCAGACCAACACCATTGTATCCATCAAAACGTTGTCCTGCACGCACCTGCTGCACGTGTAATGAGTAAGTGCAGCATACTGGTGCTTGCTTTGCACTGTTGATCAAGCTTTAGGCTACAAGCGTCAGCGGCAGAGTGTCCTCTGCTGTGACTCCTAGCATGGTCCCTTGTGCCATACTCTGCAGAACCTGGGTATCAATGTTGAGGACCTGCTGGTGTGTCAACCTGATCATGGTGAGATGGCTTTCAATGTGATGGATGAGTTGGTGCGCAGTGGAGTGGTGGGCCTCATAGTGGTGGACAGTGTCAGTGCACTGGTGCCCCGGGTTGAGGTTGAAGGAGATATTGGAACACCTCAAGTGAGTTATATCTAGTTACAGCCACTTGTTCAGTATCAGCAGACTACTGCAAGGTTTGACATGATTGCAAGAGTTGTCATGGTGTTAGTGAAGGGCAGCAAGGTACAGCAGGAGAGTGAAAGCAGCAATCCCCAATTAGCCAGCAGCAGCGTGTTCCAGCTCAGCTAGCCAAGCAGATGCTGTGTGGTTGTTCTGCAAGGCGACCGTTCAAGTCACCATGAGTAACCGTTGTGGTGCTTGGGTCCATGCAGATTGGTTCACAAGCCCGGCTTATGAGTCTTGCTCTGAGGAAGGTGGCTGCTAATGCATCCAAGAGTGGCTGCACCATACTGTTCATCAACCAACTAAGATTCAAGGTACAAACTGAGTATATGTTGTATATCATAGAGTTTGCACTCATGCTATTGAAGCCTTCATCTCCTGCAGAGGCTACAGTTTCGATGTGCAGCTGCTACTGCATGACTCTTGTCAGTGGGTGGGACAGACAGCATGTTGATAGCCCCGCCCCTGCCTGAAGATGCTCCAGATGTGTCAATGCATGGGTACAGATGTTCCCATGTCAACTATCTTTTGACCTGTGTGTTGTTTAGGTTGGTGTCCTATTTGGCAATCCTGAGACCACCAGTGGAGGCAATGCTCTCAAGTACTACTCCAGCATGCGGCTTGACATTCGCTCAAAGGAGAAGATCACTGAGGCCGGCAAGGCTGAAGCTGTCGGTAACAGAGTCAAAGTCAAAGTGGTGAAGAACAAGGTGAACGAGATGATGATCATCATCAGCACACAGGCATGGTTTTGACTGTTTGCGCCTGTGCTTCGGTCTGCTGTGTGTGTGCTGTGTGTGCTGTGTGTGCTTTGAGATGATCTGCTTTGTACAGCCATAGACTATGGCTCTAGAGGATGATGTATGTTGTTTGTGTTGCAGGTGTCTGCTCCATATGAGATCGCTGAGTTTGACATCATGTTTGGAGCAGGCATCAACTCCGTTGGTTGTGTTTTCGATGTGGCAAAGGAGCTGGATGTGCTGGAAGCCAGGGTGAGCAGACTCATACTCCGTTTTTGACCTTATAGCTATGTGTAGCCCAAGCAAGAGCTGCTCGCCCAGATGTTAGCCCAAAATGTGGCCGCCTGATGCAGTCTGACCTGCTTTGCGCGGCGAGCAACAGAGACACCCTTCTGGTGGTGTGCTTGGCCATCAGCTGTAGCAGTGCTGAAGCATTGTATGGCTAGGTGGTGTGTACAAGCATAATAACTGTGATAGTACTGTGTTGTTGTTGTTCTTGCTCCAGGGTGCACACTACTACTATGAGGGTGAGAAGTTTGCTCATGGGCGTGAGAGTGCTCTCACTTATTTGAAGGAGAACCCCGACTTTGCAGCTCGCATTGCACAAGGTGTGCGGCTCAGGTTAGCTGAGGGAGCTGACAGTGCCAGCAGAGCAAGTTCGGATGCTTTGACAGCAGATGATGAGGAAGAGGAGCTGCTGCTGTTGGAGCAAGAAGATGAATTCGACGAGAGTTCTTGAAGAGGGTCTGCTAGCAGCCCACTGTGAAGGTTTCTCCGTGTGTTGTTCACTGTTGCAAAGGGTGTTTGACTGATGAATGTTGTATTGTTTGTATATCGTTCCAGCTGTTCCAAACAGCCATACACGCGGTGTGTATCAGAACTGTAACATACAGAACAGGTGTTACTTTGCGTGAAAGTCAGACTGTAGTGCCACACTGTACATTGTGGTGAGTGTTGTAGATGTGTGACTTGTGTTTCCTAGGGAAGTATCTTGTTGTTTGTTGTTGTTGTCTGTTGTCCTTGTGTACTATGGTCTGGACTGCTGCAATGTGAGGTGCTGCCAGGCTGGCATGTGTCAGCTTTGTTGTTGCAGACGTGGGGTTGTGCAATGTCATTGGGTTATATCAGATCTGCTTTGGACATGAGTCCCTTTTTGGTGCAAGAAGTCGCGTGTCAAGCTATGCAGTTTCACCTCATGTTTCAGTGGATGTCTGTACTGGTAGACAGAACCCAAGCGAAGCGATTGAGTTTGCACTGCCAGTGCTGGCAGCCGTGTGAATGTCCCTGTAACCAGAAAAGTTGATATGCTGATTTTAACAGTCCAAGATGTGTATTTAACATCTCGCACGAACGACTTTTCAAAGCGGCTTGCTAAATATGTGTGTCGTATGCAATCAACTGTCGAAGTAGAAATCTATAGTTGTGGTTCTGTTTTGCAGCCCGGTGATGTTCGATATTCTGCTGGCAATGCATTCAATGATACGTTTATGATAAGTTGAAGGCTTGTGCGACTGCAATGATTTATAAAAGCAGCTGTGCACGGTTTAAACTCACAAGCCGAGTTGGGCATGCACAGGCTACCGCCCAGTTGGCCTGTTGGGTGCTGGCCGGGAACTTCCTGTTGAAAACAAGAGCTGACAGCAGCAGCTACCAGGTGACCAGACGAACAGGAGCAGCCCAACCAGCTCAGCTGCCTTTGGAAACAGAAGACCAAGTAGTCTCAGGCTACATGGCAGTGACAGGCCGAATGCAAACTACTGGCAATCAATCACTGACCACAGCAGTAGTGCTGGGCACCATGTGAACTCAGCCGCTGGATTCATTTGCTGCAAACAGCATGCTGGAGCCCTCTCTACATGCAAATCATCGCTCTTTACGGTCAATGGCGATTAAGGCACCACACCAAGATCTCACACTTGGTTGCTCAGAGCAAGCTCTGCTGTCTTAGACCATTCTTTGTTGCAGGTGCTAGGACAGCAGTCTCCTGCTAGCAGGCTGTTGCCGCTGATGTGAAATGTCTATCAATTGACAGATTCAATGACGTCATGCACTGTGAACACCAATCCATCACTCCAGTTCTGCCACAATTTTCTTCTTCCTCTCAGGCTTCACTGAGATGGACCCGGGTGCACTGTGCTGGATGCGGCGCTGAAGTTTGCGCTTGTCAGACTCTTGAACTATTCTACGGGTGTTTGAGGCCTGCGGATAAACAGATGACAACATGTGGCATTTGTGATTGCATGGCTCAACTTCACTTGGTCATCAAAATCTCCATCATGCCTTTCAATCGCCTTATGAGCAGTACCTAGCACAACAGGCACAGAGGGCAAGTAGGTTCACTACACCTACAGCTGCCCTCCAGGAGGGCCCTCCTGCATACCAGGACATATTTTATCACTCACCTTCTTGATGGCAGTTGGTACATGACGGTGCCGTACAATACGCTTGATCTCCGGCATGTGCTTGTATCTGTTGACCAAAGCCTTGTTGTAAGCTGCCTTATGTTTCTCTCTAGGGAGGGTGACCCCCAGCTGCTCACTGGCTTCTGCTTTCCACACTCTGACATTCATGTCGTCACTGCCGCTGAACACATAGCTGCCATCACCACTGAAGCGGACACAGAAGACGCGCTGCATGCGCTTGGTGTGGTAGACCTGTGTCAGCAGGGTTATCAACCACAACCATCATATTCATCAGCAGCAATGGAAACAATATGTGAATGTCATCTTAGTACTCAAGCAAAGCTGTGACCCTGTCATGGGGATGCTGGTGCGTCTTGTCAAACAAACATGAGAGTAAGAGACACTCGGCATGGAACCAGTCGACGGCTGCAAGTACTGCTTGGCTTTGATCGGCACATTTTCTGGCATGATCGCCACTGTTCTTCATAAAAAGGCACAGAAGCAACACCATCCAATACCACCAGCGGTGGAGTGGTGTGCAGATTCTGAAACAGGGAGGCTTACCTCTCTACTGTGTCCTGCATTGAAGTTGTATATTCTCACAGTGCGGTCGTAGCCACCAGCCGCAAACTCACGACCTGTTGGTGAGTAGTCAACATCCATCACAGCTGACACAAAGTCCTGCAGTGATATTTGGCAAAAGTGTTACATGATGATGTCAGGCAAGTGTGGGATACTGTGAGATACAGATTCAATATAAAGGCATAAACTAGATGCATGCCTGCACAAAGCTTCACTTGCAGTTCCCACTGTTCCAGCACTCTCATAAGGACAGGCATGCTGTCACATCAAGCACTTTCTCCCACATTTGTTGCCCTGATGCACACGCAACATGACTGTCTCACACTAAGGCCACTAAGAAGCGTCAACCAGCTGACCTTGTGTACGCAAGCAGCAATGTCCAGCTTTCTCATATCGTAGGTGTACAAGTTGCAGTCTTCACTTGCGGTTGTGAAGTTGAATGCTTCCATAGGGTTCCAAGCTAAGGCATTGCTGCGTGTCTGCATGATCAGCTTGCGGATGGGTCTAGCAGAGCGCATGTCATACAGAGCAATGCTGCGGTCACCCCCAGTGCTAAACAACACAGCAGGTGAGCTGCAAGAGGAAAAGACGACTGCACCTGGACCAGTATAGCGCACATGATGCTGTTGCTGCATGGACATCCTCGAACACAACAACCTCAAGGACAAAGTCTTTTGCTGGGATCACATGTCAGGATGCAGCAACAAGCAGCTGCAGACCTGCCACACCAGTGCGTAGCAACTACGTTGCAGTATAAGGCACCTGATGATCTTGCTTACCGGATTGAACTTGACTGACAAGACTGAGTCAGCACCCCAAGTAAAGGTGTTGACTGGCTCTGAACGTTCATGACTCCACACCTCTACTGTGGCACCTGCTGTTGCAAACAGGTTTTCCCTCCAGTGATGGTCAATGCCGCGGAAGGCGTTTCTGCCCTGAAACTCAAACACTGCAGACTCCTCTGCTTCAACTGGGCCCGGCTCAAGAGGTGCGAAGGGTACCTTCCATAATCGTACCTGTGCAATACAGAGAGGAGTGTCGGTATAGCAACATGCTCAAGCAGGGGGGCATGCTATGCGGCTGCAGGTTGCACGACCAGTCTGAAGTGTTGCAGGTTATCGACACAACGACAGAAGACAACAAGTGTGACCTGCATGAAGTAGTGATTCCCTCCCAGTTGCTGGTGTGCTGTGGACTGAATGGCAAGGTGAACAAACCCAGCGCCTTGGTACTTACTGAGCAGTCTGTGCCACAGGAAACACACGTCTCTCCATCTGGCGCAAACGCAATGCCCCGCACAGCTCCAGTGTGACCTTTCAGATGCCGAAGCGTGCGCTGCAGAGGAACATCCCAGACTCTGATATCACCATCTGCTGAACCAGCTAACAAGCTGTTCAAGATACGAGGGTTTCTGGCTAGGCAGGTTATGCCATCACTGTGTGTCAAGGCTGCTATGAAAGGCTTGGCAAAGACCCGTTCCAGCTTTGCTGCGTTGAGGGCTCTGGTGTATTCATGTGCCTTCTGAAACTGATGCAGAGAGGGGTCATGGTTTCTGTGGACTTTCTTCAGATCCTGAGCACGTTCCCGAGTATACTCCTCTTCGTTGCGGTTGATTACTTTGACCTTCATTGCTAAGGCTGCCGTCTAGGTAAGGTTTTGCTCGTGTACATACTCAACTCATATCTGGCACACTCTGCTGCCTAGAAACTGGTGGCCAGGGAACAGCTCAGAGAGCAAATGCAGGCAAGTAACTGTTTACGTTTAGTGTGGAACGTGACCTACAGATGTACAAGCCGCTTGATGAGAGCCAACTGTTGGTGCCGATGCAGAGCAACTGGGCCCACTGAGACTCGCAGTAGTGGCAGCAGGTAGCTGAAGTGTTACTAGAACATATGATATCACTTTGGGCACATTGACACAGGCTTGCAATAGTGCCGAACATTCTGCTGATGGGTAGAAGCAGAATGACAGCCGTCGTAACATGCACCCTGTCGCTTAAACTGTCTAAGCCGGACCACGCCTCAGCCATCACGCTGTCTGTGCATGCCCATTGGTGTATCTGGCTATCAATTGCTGCACCAACTGCACAAGTTCCTGGCGCTCCACACATGCTGCTGCCTCTGTCCCCCTTCCTGCAAGCCTCAGCACTTGCAACATGTGTTGCACTGACCAGGAAGACCTGCAGCACGTAATCAGCATGCATCTTCAATATGCGGAGTAACCACGTTGCTGCATCATAGGTTTCTTGGAAGTGTGACTGTAGCCTTGCTTTTAACGCCTCAAGTGCCTCAAACTGTGGCATAAGAGATACGACAGTCAACTTTGATCAGCCAAAATAATGTGCCTCAGGTGAAAATTACCAGTCGGAGGTTGACAGCCTTGCAACCAGGTCCCACAGTGCCAGGCTATGGGCAGATATACCCTGACCAGCTGTTGCCAACTGCGCACAAGCAATGTACAACAAATCGTCAGCCTGTTCAGTCAAAGAACGTGTACATAATCTTGGCGCAGTCATATAGGTACTTGCTTATAGATGCCAAAATCCTCGAACCCTTGACGACATCAGGCTGGCATGTGTACCTCTTGGACCCCTCTCAGGACACTCGGCCTTTTGATATATGGGTGTACATAACTGCGCCACTCGGGTAAGCAATCAATAGGATATCCCACCTGTACTGCTGATTGTCCTAAACCATCCTGCACCTGCACATCTGCCCCGCCTTGAAGCACCAGCACCTGGGCACAACCTGCTTGACCATGCCCTACAGCCGTGTGTACTGCTGTTTCACCTGCCTGGTTGACCTGATGCACATCTGCACCTTGCTGCAGGAGCCATCGCAGTATACCAACATGACCTTTGGCTGCAGACCAGTGCAGGGCACTATTTCCTGTAAAGGCATAGCTGGTGCCTGTACCACTGTACTGTAACAGTTCAGGGTGTGCAGCTAGCTGTGACTGCATGGTGTGCAAGTCACCGTACCTTGACGCATCCAACCAACTGCGGCCAACACTGCTGGCTGGTGCTTGCATCACACTGGCTTGCTGAAAGTGGTCTGGCTGATCCTGCTGATACTCCTTGTCTGCCATGGGGGCTGCAACTGCGCAAGGACTTGCAATATCCAGAAGCTGTTGAGCTGCCTTGTCAGGCATCAAGCTGCCTGGTTTGTCATTGTCTGAAGTCGACTGCCACCTTGATATCTCCCCTGGAGCATTTCGGCAATCTATTTCTGTTTCGTAGGGAACATCCCCTTGTGCCGAGCTGGCGCGTACGCAAGCAGCAGCAGCCAGGAGCCTGGACTGCAGCATGTGGTGGCCATGGTTGGCCGCTAATGCTGCTGCTGTGAGGCCATCCTCATTCACAGCATCCAGCTGCTGAAGCACGGTTGGCACTTGTAGCAGTAGCTCAACACATTCCTGCTTGTTAGCTGCAGCCGCAGAGTGCATGCAGGTGCTGCCTGTGGCAGTAAGTAGGATTGGGTTGGCTCCCAGGTCCAGCAAGTGCTCCACAGCAGCTACATGCCCACGTGCTGCTGCCCAATGCAACGCTGAACACTGCAAGCCGGATGCTGGCTGGTAGTTGAGAAGTTCTGGATGCTGCTTGTACAAGGAGTGTAGGCTCTGCACATCACCTGCCTTTGCTGCATCTGTCCACTGCTGGCATGTCACTCTTGGGCACACTTGTGAAGCAATGTCGGCCAACTTGATCTGCTGCACAGAACCTGTAATACTGCTGACATTACATGCTTGCACATCTGTAGGAACGTCGCAGACTCCAGTTTCTGACATGTCAGCCTGTGTGCTGTTCGAGTGCTCCATAACAGCGACCTGATGCTGTTGTGGCTGTTCAGGCTGGGCACCCGTCTCGTAGAACGCCTGCACAGGTGACTGACCACCCTGGTCCGCAACCGCACTGACATCCTCAATAACACCCCGTGCAAGCTGAGGGCCCTTGTCAATGTACAGATTCAAGTTGGCGCCTGTGCTCTGTGCTGAGGCAAACTCTGACATTGTGTTCACCTGCATGCAAGGATCATGCTTATAGACGACAACTAGACTTTTTACTTTCGTTTGGCACAATGGATCATACATAGCTGCTATCTGTGTGCGACTTCAAATCAACATGACACTAGTTCTAACGTTGGCTATACACAAGCATGTAGCCCGCAAGTGGGCGATCATCTACAATTGGCTAACTATCTCGACAACGATAGTAAGTACGCCATACTCAGACCGGTTGCTGCGAACACGCGATGCAGGGTCGTATGCTTGCTTGTGGCCACAGCCACGGCACCAGGAAGGTGCTGACACTGGCCACAAAACAGGGCCAGACCAGGTCCAGCAACGCTGGTAAGGTAGCTCTCATCACTGGAGGCAATACTGGTAAGGGTCGCTTGTGCACCGAGCCTGGCAAATGACGTTGTAGCAGTTCTGTCACTCATGCAAACATTGATGCTGTCAGCTCAAGCATCATGCGAATCAATTTTGTGGGAAAACAATGTCCAATGTAAGCATACAACATGTCTCCCTGGTGCCGGCAACGATGTTGCCACAAGTGCACTGTACTGTACTGTGCTGTACTGTGCTGTACTGCACGGCATATGCTTGACATCCGATCCACACATTTTGAACATCAGTCCTGGACCCATCTCAGCAGCTGAGTCTGCGTTTGCTTCTCGTTAGTCCCAGTTAGCATGCATGGGATGCAGTCCTGATGCAGTGGATATACACATGTAAAGGGCAGACACATTGATCTTGTG
>JARWLF010004251.1:0-10897 GCA_029853055.1 Scenedesmus sp. KT-U
GTACCACAGCAATGTTCGTTTTTTTTTCTGTTGCCGTTCGAAGCCGTATGGTTGGTGTGCGTGTTACACCAACAAGTGGGCCTCGGCCAGTCTTGTAATCAATCAATCAAACCAAGGCAGTCCAGCTCAGTGGATCAAACATGTGTATTGGAAATATAGAACTGGAAGCAACCTGGGCCGGGTTGCTGCAAGCACAGCATATCAGTTGACGCGAGTCTGCTGCTAAGCACCCCCGCTGTGACTTTCCAGGTAACCCCAGGTTATCGATGAGGAGACTATTTGCAAAGTCGAATGGTGATTTATTGTTAAAACGACGTCATCGTGGCTTCAGACAGAGGATCTTAGCCACTGTGCCATGATCTGCTGTGCTGCACTGTACTGTGTTTGACACGACGTAGACCAGAGCGCTTGTTCATGTTCAGTAACACGATATTTAGTAGATGCAGTGTGAGAGGTTGGACGGCCAGCTGATCAGCTCCTTATGCGGAGTCCTGTGCTGCTGTTATGAGGCCAACCGTTGTCGCTTGTCAGTCGGTGCAATATGCACGACATGGAGTGCATTACACTGCGTGATCTGTGTTTACATACACTTGTTACACAGCGACAACCGAGTACACGATACTACAAAGTACACTTCCAGGTTGTATCACAATCACAACCACAGTAGTTGCGTGATTCTGGGATAGAAGGGTGCTCAGCAGGACCGCATGTGCTGTGTTGTTTGCTATGCAGGCTGTCCTGCACCTTCTGTCCTCTCAAGGCCATGCCAGTTTGCATCAAGTCAGCAGAACAGTATCTCAGCTTACGACACAGCATGTTCCTCACATGTCTGTCAACTTTTGCAACCACACAAATCAGCTGCAGCAGCGGTGTCAGGCCACACATCAGTGCCAGCATGTCAGCAACATCCACATCCACCGTACTGCTGACGTACCACCAGAGATGTGCACCCAGCAAAGCAGCTGCTATCAGGACCAAGCAAAGCAGCCACGAACAACCTGCTAGCGAATAATGACAGTGCAAGCAGCAGCAGCAGCATGCCTTCAAGGGTTATCTCAGCAACAATATTCAAATTGCTACCCTTGCAGCACGTACTCCCTCAGTTACACACCCTGACTTGCAGCAGCAGCACTAGTGGGCGGCTGGAAGCTACAGTTCCTAACCCTGAACATTGGCGACGGCAGCTACAATACCACACCAGCAGCAGTAAGTAGTAACTAGTCACTGCAGCCCACCCACAATCATGGTTTAGCCCAGGATGTCGTGGAACGTATGTTTGCTTGGAGTCTGCCACCGCAATCAAGCAGTTAGCAACAACAGCGTTGCAAGCTTGACACAGCTGGCCTCCAGAGTGCCACCCCTGGGGTACCAACATGAAACACGTGACAATGTGTTGCTTGGCTGATTCAAGATAAGAGCGGCGGCAAGTTTGTGCATGTTGCGTCAGGACTGAATGATGGAGGCATCGTGACAACATCATACAGCGGTGAGAGACCCCTGGCAGCAGCAGCAACAGCGGTATCAGCCCTAGCAGCAGTAGCCAATGCAGTCCTGCAGCTGAAGTGACCAGAACAGTCGACAGTAACGTGCGCGATTGATATCTGGGAGCCTAGGGACTTACTATGAGTTTCAGGGGACCCTGCTGAAGCATCAAAAGTTACCAGACAGCAGTACAGATGGCAGCAGAGCGTGCCAAGACAGCAGCAGGTACCAGAGCTCTTGACACTGCACTGGGTGCTGAAGCAGCTTTGTCTGCTTTATCATCAGCAGCCAGTGTGTTTGGCACATTGGATGGTTGTGAGTCTTGACTGCTGCAGCATCATACTATGTAGTAGCAACTTGAGGAAGCTGCAAGTCAGCAATAAGACACGGGCCTGGGCAAGTCCTGGCAGAGGTAGCAGCAGCAGCAGCAGCAGCAGCAGCAAGTGTATTGTTGTTGTTGTTCATCTCAAAGCAGCGGCAGCTGTCTGACTACAATAGCTGGCCAGCTAATGACATCACCTATAAGCAGCAGCTGCTGCACAGTCCTTGTGACTGTTGGCTGAGGCCCTGCAGCAATGGCAGGCTACTCAATGCCAAGAGACGGACGAGGCTGATTGCGGTCCTCAAGCTGCTGCAGCTGGATACCACAAATGACTACATTTGTGAGAGGCTGGAAGAGAGTGAGCTTGGCAAAATCATCAAGTTCTACTACAGAAACCCCAATGCAACAAGTATGTTTGATGCAGGTGCTGTGTAAGAATACAGCAGAGGGATCGCACTGGGTACTGCTGTCGTGGCCTGCCATGTGTCCCAAAGGTTTGTGACTTGAGGCAGCGCTTTCAGTTGCTTGTATTTTGTTGTTGGCATTTTGCCAACAACAAAATTTGCACTACTGTGTAGCCGATGTGTTCTGCCTTTTGCCTGTTTGTTCTGCCTGTGCTGCTGCCAGTGGTGTTGCGGTCTGAGTGCCGTGAACTGATTCAGGCATGGTCTGCACCCATGTATGCTGGTGAGAACCGCAAGAGGAGGCAGTGTGAGCGAGCACACAGGTATGAGCACAAGCAATCATGTGTCAGACCTTTTGTCAGGAGCATTGAGAGTGTGCACTGTACGAGCGCTTATCGCTTTGTGCTGGTGCTTGTTTCTTGTCAGTGATAAGTCTTGCATTCTGTGAGGGTACAGTTGTGTGTCGTTGCAGGCAGCGGCAGGCAGCAGAGCGTGCTGAGCCTGAGCGCCGTGAGAAGCAGGAGCATGTAATGGCAGAAGCCCAGCGCAAGCCCGTCCCCCGCAAGGAAGGTTTCATGTAAGGCAAGGGTAGGTACTGTATGACCAGGTTACACTGCTGCTGGCAGCGATACCGGCAACCGGCAAGTCTATTAGTGCATGGTCTTGTGGTGTTCAGTTCCCTGTGTTGCCAGGCTGATCAAGCACCTGACCTGGCGACCAATCTGCACTGCTTGTGGCATGCAGTCAAGAAGTGCATAAGATGAAGTGTAAAAATTCAGAAAGTATACTACTGCAGATGTCACAAGGGGTATGTGTGCTTGAGTACTCACTGTTTGTGCCCCAGGGATGATAAGCTTGCACTTTCATGTTCTGCAGGGCTCGAGCTTCAGCGCCCCAGCGCAGCAAGATGGACTTTGTCATCAACCCAGGCAGACTATGGACCCAGTGGAGACACAAAAGCACTTGCCAGCTTCTGGCGGGCCCAAGAACACGGAATCAGCATCTTGATGCTGATGGCTGCTAGGTGCCCGCGGCTTAATGTCCCTAGAGTATCCTTTGCAAGGTGAGACGCACAAGTTACAGCTGTATACAGCTTTCACATCTGTGAGGTGTTGTTCGGTTCATCAGTTGACTGCACATAGCGCACTGTACACAGTCCGTGCTAGTGCAGCTTGATCGATAGACTTTGACGTCTTGACCTCCTTTGGTTGGACACCAGTCTTGCAAGCGGCACTGATGACTGTACCGACTGTGCTGTCACTGTAGGTGGTTTGTCACCGCAGATGTCCAGAAGAACCAGCTGCTGCATCAGTCAGTAGCAGCAGCAAACCAGCTGACAGCTCTGGTCCTAGCCGGTGGATGTGGACCTTTCGTGCAAATCAGGATGCTCAATGGTATAGCTCTGAACACAACCCTCAAAGCAGCAGCAGCAGCAGCAGCAGCAGCAGCGTTTGTCGCTGCTGCTTGTAACAGTAACGTCCATGATGACCAAGCGGCTGTAGCGTCAGTGACTGGGCAGTATGCCACATCAGCGGGAATAACATTGAAGGATTGTTGAATCAGCAAACCCAGCATCCTTACAATGTCAGCTGCAACAGCCCACTGTACACAACAGCAGCTGGTGAAGGGGCTGTACAGCAGCAGCAGCTGCAGCTGCCCTGATGCAAGCAGTCTGGTGTGGCTGACTGACTCAAGGGGTGATAACAGCATTCAGCCAGCACAAACTATTGAGAGCTGCCTTGCGAGGCTCATGGCAGCATCATGTGCAGCTGACGACAGTCGCAGTAGCAGTAGCAGCGGCAGTGCTGGCAATAACCTCACAGCTTCTGCTTCAGCAAGGCTGTAGAAGCGCTTGTGGGGCTGCCAGAATCAGTGTTGGTAACAGCAGTGGGGTTGGGGACGTACTCACTGCAGTGTCTGAGGCCAGTGAGTGCCAGACTGGCTGACTGCAGCAGCTGTGCCGTTCAAACTCCAGTATGCCACCTGACATCAAGGCCCTGAGTTGCAGCAGTAGCTTGAGCTGCAAATACTGGGGTTCTACTACAGTATTGGCTACTATTGCTACTTTAAGCATGCATGCATGCAGGGTTGAAACTTTAATGAGCATAATGCTGGAAGCACTTTGCATGTATTGTCCGCTTCTGAAATGGGGCGCAGGGCCGATGGCAGTATTGCTATGGCTGATGGGTAGTTTGCAAGGCATGCATGCATCCCATGTGAAATGCAGTGGATCGTGCTCTCAGAGCAAATTGTGTGCACGGCCATGTGGTGCAACCATTTCTCAAGGGCATGATGCTATCTGATGTCATCGTATCTGCCACGGTGGCAACTATTCAATACTGGGATCCCAGAGTGTTTCGACAGCTCAAACATGTGCGACATGTTTGGCTGCGTTGGAGTGGCAGTCAGCGTGTTCAAGGACCGTTGAACCTCATGCGACGTATTCTCAGGCAACCGTTGCCTGAGGTCGGACCTTGTGTGTCAACAATACTACAGTTCTGTGCAGTATGACTTCACAACAAGTGAATAATGGGGCACCCTCACTTTGAACGGCTTTAGATCAATTGGTAATAAGTAAAGATCTTCATGTCAAGGGAGTTGGTCTGAAGTTACATCGCTCATGCGCCATGCGCTACAGATGATGACTACCATAATTCAGAACCCACAACAGCAACAGGGAACCATCCTGTTGCACTCCGATTGGCTGACCAGACTGTGGTTGGCAACAGCCCAAATCACCACCAACATCCCAGCAGACACACTGGTTACATGCAAAGTGGAGTAGATGGGGCAATGACATGGCTTTGTACACCGTAAATTGTTTTTGCAGAACCTGTTCCACACTGCGCCGGCCCAACCGGTGCAAGCTGCATTCTTGGGCATCACAAGTATTGCCGCATGTCTGTTATCACCTGCAATCTGCGCATCACGTGCTGTAGCTGTGCTGTCACGCAGCCATGCCCACTTGCCATTGTCCACACAGTGCTGCCCGTAGCATCCAGCACAGAATTCACAGGATGAATGCCTCGTAGACTGCAAGCACAAACAAGGTAACACATGCTTTCATAACTACGCCACACAAGCACCAGTACAAAGTTCCAGCACAGATATCTGCGGCTGGGGTAGCTGCATATTGTCAGCCAAGTCATACTGAGCACGTATTGGTCAGCAGATGATCATAATGCAAACTTGGATGCAAACGGTCTTACCAGTTAGTGATGAAAGCTTCTCTCCAGCATCCATGATGCTGAAGCTTTGACGGCCGCTGCAAGACCTTCAAGCCGACCGCGGCAGCAGCCTCCAACACCCTCTGCTGCGTTACTCCTAGCAGTGCTGCATCTGCGGGACTAGTGGTTAGCAGCACCAGACCAGCAGTACTACTGAAATCAGGCTGGCTGCTGCTGCTGCCACTATCACTGCTGCTGCCTTCCTGGTCGCTATCAAGCTGAGAAACCTGCTGCAAACCATACACTACAGCTGCAGCTGGTTGCCCTGCAGAACTCATTGCTGAAGCTGCCGCTGTCGAAGCGATTGACTGGCATGTTGCTTCTGCTTGTGAAGACAACAGATGTGCCTCATCTGCGATGACAAACCAGTTGCAAGCCAGACCTTCCAACAGGTCTCCTGCGCTTGACGACAGCACCACCTCATCTACTGCTGCTTGCTGCCTCAGCTGTTCCAGAGGCTGTCTCGTGATGACCCAGTTGCAGTGTTTGGCTCGAGCAGCCGGTCGTGGATCACCAGCAACCAACACCTGCAGGACATGCCCAGGAGTATTGGTAAATGGCTTTGCCAAGTCACTTAATCCTTGAGTTCATCGCAACACCCGTGCGTGCTGAATCGTGCTGCTCTTGACCATGGGATCTAATGAATCTACAGTGACAGCATGGAACTGATGTGCTGCACCAAGCTGGTGATGATGGTGTGGCACACACACACAGCACGAAAGTCAGGCGTCCTGTAGTAAAACATTCGAGTCCAGGGAGCACTTGGTCCTGTACTCACCTTTGCAGGTGCTGAGTCTGATGGAGGTGCAGGTTTGGCATACACCATAACTGACAACGGAGGACCTGCAGGTAGCATGGTGACACACCGTCTTGCATCATTGATCAGGAGATGTCTGATACATAGACACCACATTGTTAGCAGGGACAGAAGCGGTGAACAGCAGGAGTGAGTCGTCTGCAGCGCTGCCAGCTTGTGCACTGTCCCTCAACTATCCTGCGCAGGCATATGTTGCGAGCATGTTGCAAAAAGCACACTTCCACTCCTTATAGAAGGCTGCCATGATTTGCAGCACTGCCTGCCGCTAGGTTTGCACTCCCACCTGAACTCCCTGTGCTTTGTTGCGCTTGTTGCTCAGTAAGCACTACTACCAACATTACACGGTCCTGCAGATTACAGCAGACAAGAAACTATGATTGACACGCTGATGATGGTCTATTCTATGACTGTGCTACTAGCTGCCACATACCGCCACAGTGCAGAGTCCTAACAGGTACTGCAGTTGTCAGCTGCGTACTGAGCATCTGCATCGCCAAGTAGACTTGCAAGCTGCAGCAATGGGACGCTGATGTGGCTGCAGCTGCCAATGAGGCATTTACTGACCTTGTATCTGCATAATGGCTGCCATGTTCTAGCAGTCGGCACTGCCGATGACCAAATTCACCTGCTGTTGTGTCTGTGACAGCAGCTGCAGTGCTTGAGCAACCTGAGGGTTGATCAGTGCTGCTAGCGCCTCCAGCACATCCGCATCTGTGTGGCCCTGTGAGAATCGAGTGACATAAACAGAATGTACACTACCAAAGCGTGGCTAGAGGTTGGTGGGTATCCTGCCATGCCAGGTGCATTGCGGCTTGCGACTGCAGCACAGTGCCACTGTATTTCTGCTTGCGAGCAGCAACTGAGGCCATCAACAGGAAGCTACACTTGACTGTGGGCATATGGAGTAATAACCTGCTTGATTTACATCCAAGTCGCCGTAGGCTCATAACAAGTAGCAAATGTGCCTGCGCCTGTACATAATACATGCACACAGATGATAACAGAAGTCAGGAAGGTCACCCTGCTCTGGTTATGGTGTAGTTCTGCTGCCCAATACTAACCTTCTGCTGGATCCAGCAAGTGAAGTTTGAGTACACAGGCAACTCTTGTTGACTCAACACTTTGATGTTCCTGCATCACACCAGACAGCATGAAACTGCAGTTCAATTGCAACAGTACTGCAATCACAGCTGCAGCAGGACAGCACCTTGCACTGGCTGTGACCTGCATGCGTACCTCAGTAAGCGTTCAAGATGCAGTTCCCAGTCTATGACGCAGAAAGCGTCACGGACCAGTGCTGTGGTGTATGACCACTCTCTGTTGCGGGTGAGTAGCTCCTGGGGTGTTGCTGGAGCCTGCTCTGCTACTGTTCTGTCCTTGACAAGGACTGCAGCTGCTGTGTTCGTCGCAAAACATGTCACGGGCTTCGTCTGTGGACAAAGCGTTTGGTAGCGAATTTGAAGGATAGGCGTTTGCCGCACAGCGTTCAGGCTCATGCTGCTGCAGACTGGCACTGTTGCTGCTACTGCAGCATCAACTTGATGTCCAATAACTCGCATGACACCATATGTGTATGCATTAGTATCTCGTTGAACTTCCGAGGCTATTGACCTGGGTAAGAACGACCCTGCTTCGATCGATGAAACAAACCAGGCTGCTGGTGCGTTCAATGGACTTCGCACCCATCATACAAATGATACACTGTTTTCTCGTCAACGAAGATGGTCACGAACACGTGTGAGCAATCTAGCCACGGCCCTGAGTGGCAAAGGATACAGCAGGCATTGAGTAGCTGTAGGTTTCAACCCAGTCAACAAATAACACACAGCATGTGTACGACCCAAGCAATTAAGTACGCTCAGTTTTAAATCCAGATGCGTGTTTTCGGTCCAGGCTCTGACGCTGCACCCTGTAGAGCTCTACAGGCAGTACCTACATAGCTGTGTACATCAGGAGATGACATCTTGAGTGTGAGAGCAATGGTGTGCTGCTTGCACCACTACCTTCAGGACTTGTCAATGCTGAATCGGATCAGGAATGATTCAGAGATGAGGATATCCTCGACCAGAAGAGCACAGCTATTGCATGGTTACCGGTACACCGTCGGTGTTTGACCCTTTGACTGCACGTCAGTAACACTGTAGGGGGTGACGAACTCTATCAGAAGTCAGTTGACATTGCAACCGCTTATGCTTAAACCTGTGGTGGTAAAAATAAAGGACACGTACCAACGACCTCATCTGTGTCTTTCGTGACGACCGACTCCGTTGTGATGATTGGCGTAGCTCGCTTGGTCTCAGTTCATCTCACACATAGTAGATTGTTGCTCTGATGGTGCAGAGCTTCTTGTCTGACGTTCCGGTGCCGGCTTTTGAGGTGGGTGGCAGTGACTGGACTGGTGCACATACGGTCACGTGACGTGAGGTGCACCTCACTCAGTGACTGCGTAGTCGGTTTGCACTAGCGCTGGTATACAAAGCAATGACCGGTGTCTTTCAAAATGGCAAGTTTGGCGTGTGCAGCTGGCCTAGCCGTCACTGTGCAGTGTCAAATCAAGGTACTGCTGGCATGTGCAGTCATCAACGTTGGTTAACATGCAGTACTGCGGATCACACAAGCTGTGACTAGCAACAACATCCGAGCTTGCACTGCAATGGAACACGAGCCATGCCAATGCATCTGGGTAGTCGTAGAGTAGGGAAAGCTTTCCTGGCAAGGCTTCTGCAGCATGCGGTCTGTAGTTGGGCTCCAGGTGTGCTAGCATGACAGCATCTGTTGCAAGAGACCACACGTAATGTAGGTCATGGCCTTCATCTTCTCTGGTCACAGGCAGTCCTACAGCAGCTCAACGCCGCGGACCTTGCATGTATGGTTCATGTCAGTCGGTCAGTCTCCAAGCACACCCTACTAACGTAACAAGCTATTACTCACTGATTACTGTACTCATACTCAAGATTAACGCCAGTTACTCGTGAGTAACTCGCAGTCCCGTGTTACTCATGAGTAACACAGCGACTGGCTGAGTAACTACGGTAGATGTGCTAGACAGTTTACATGTCTTACAGGGGTACATAGGCTGCACTATACTGCGTTGCACAACAGACTGTGCATGTGGTCCCGGCATCTTGCTCGTTGCGCCCCGGGGCAGTGAGGGCTGCGATGAATGTTTACGGGTTTTTGCGAGTGGCAATATCCATGATGTTGATCATTGTGCAGATCATACCCGTATATGTGTACAGATTATTGTATGACTACGAATACTCAGGCATGCGTATGAGTAACTCACGGACCCATTTGGTGTTACTCAAGGCAAACTGTGTAACATCGGCCGTAATCAAAGAGTAACTGCACTTACTCAGTGAGTAAAAGCTGTTACTCGCGGTCCCGCTGAGTAACCCAAGTATCGGCTGGCAATTACTCAACACTGCGTTACTCAAACCCTAGTACTGATATACGTTGAGTAATAGCTTATTACGTTTGTAGGGACACTATTCAGCAAACCCCCTTTGTGATCCTGCGGCTGTCTGACAGCAGCAGTACCCAACAGGTGCAGCAGTGGTTTGAGGCCATGCGACAGCTTTGTTATGTGCGGAGAACCCACATCCACATCACCAAGCAGCTTTCAGACAAAGTTTTCAAGCTGGTCATGCAGCTGTTGTCACAGCATGTGAACATAACAGAGCTGCGGTTGCTGGGTGTCCCAGATGACTGTGATACCAGTTATCCCCGCACAAAGGACAGCTTACTCACGCTGCAACCAGTCAAGCAATTGTTACCTCATCTGCACCACCTTGTGATAGAGGGTGTTGTGGTTGAAAACCTGGCCAGTGGCCTGCACCAGCTGGCAGCAGCAGCAGCAGCAGCAAGTAGAGCGGGTTGGCAGCTTCAGGGCCTGGTCATCAGAAATTGGCTGGCGTTCCAGCAGGGAGCTTCCTTGGTCAGAGTTTGGGTCATCGCTGTTGCATGTGGAGAGGCTTTCCAAAGTCTCAAATTGTTGAGCATACAACTTCCTATGCTGAGCAGATGCTCGACATCACGTCAGGAGAAGTTCTCATTCTATAATCTCCCAGTGCCTTAAGTAGCAAAAAACCAAAATACGGCAAGTCTTATGAAGAAAGTAATGGGTGACAGTGCAGCACCCAGGGAGCACATTGATTTTTACTGGGACAATCTGCTGCTGTCAGAAATTGCAGCAGTAGCAGCACTTGCACATGCAATAGTGCAGCTGAAAACCTTGGATGAATTGATAATCACTGAAGTTTCAGACATATGGGCACCCTTGCTGCACCTGCCTCTAGACGCTACTGCAAGCACTAGCTTCAGCGTCAGCCAAGGTCAGAGCAGATTCTATAGTCAAAGCTATGCTTCAGACAGGACTGCTGCCTACTACATCGTTGGCCGTGGCGGCACAGTACCAGACCCTTGATGACTATGGTTGTTGGATAATGGGACAGTGTCCAGCATTGCTGCCAGCAATTGAACTCCACATCAGCACTGAAGGGAAGGGTTTGACTATGTCTTGCCTAGGTTCAGCAGCAACGCCTCCCTTACTCAACTCGCGCCTTTTTGTCAGTGTGTACAGGGCCAGATTTACCAGAATCCAGCAGTGCAACAGGTCACTGTCTTGCAGACGATGTCATGGGGT
>JARWLF010004255.1:0-10077 GCA_029853055.1 Scenedesmus sp. KT-U
TTTCTGTGTTTGTGTTGCTCCCAGGGCTCGTGTTGCTGCTCGTTCTGTTGCTGCCTGGCGTGACACCATTGCTGCTGTCACACCCGGTGTGCAACACTTCCAGACCAGCCTGTTACATCCAACAAACTTCTCACCCTGGAGATGATCTGATCATGATGATCGTGATCTTGATCACTGTGTTGTTGATCACAATGATGATCGTGATCTTGATCATTGTGTTGATGATCACCTTGATGCCACCTATAGTCCAGGGAATGAAACAGCATGATGGTTGTTTACGGTGTTCGTTTAGCTGATTGCTGTGGGTTGATAGTTGAACAGTAACAGACGATGCACGTAGTACATTGCACAGAAGATTGAGGCAGGCGGCAGCTGCAGTCTAGAGTGTCGTAATAACTGAAAGAAGGGGTATGAGTGCATCGTATGTGCCTGAGACAGTCGTGATGTTGTGAATGCGCTCGTTCAACAAGGCAAACATCAAGATGGCTGGTGCTGGACCGGAGTGATTTGATGATTATATTGAGTATGCTGCCCTGCAAAGAGTATGCAATGCACACCATCACGAAGATGATGATGCTGATGATGGTGATGAGTTTGTTCTACGGAAATTGCTTTCAATCCGCAACACTGACACTTGCCAGCATAGACCGGCCCGGTCAACTTCCAACATCTGGTGCTTTCTTCACTCATTCATGTCATTATCTATCTGTCAAGCAGATATCGTAGGCATTGCCAGCAGCTTCCAACGATTGCAGACCAGCTCAGGTCAACCACAACCACTGTGAAAGTGACATTGAGACCGTGATACAGGTAATAAACAATCACATTGCCCCCTTGAAGGCAAAAAGCCCGGTGCTGGCAGTTGAACAACATACATGCTTTTGACATAGACTCATCCGTCACACTCCAGCAGTATCTGGACTAGCAGTCACTAGTGACTAACTCAGTTAGGAGACCACCTCCCGTGTAACAAACTCATCATCATCAGCATCACCAGCAGACAAGCACTCAAGAAATGCTTCCAAACAGTTGTTACGACAGCAAACACTTGTACTAGTGGCGTCCACAACAGCAATAACCGACAGTATGTTTCATACTGCATGAGCCGATTGCAAGTAGCTACTATGGGTAGGCTATAGGCAGAGAAGTCAGCTGCAAAGTTTGTGCCACGCATCCTGATGATGAACACTCCTGGTAGAAGGACGCATGGTGATGGTGGGGCTGTGTTTCTTAGACAGGAGATGTTGTTGATAAAACACTGTGTTCAGGTGTTTGATCAGCATAGTATGCTAACAGCAGAAGATTGCAGAATGCCGAGGACACTTCAACCAGCAGAGCAACAAACAATATAGTATTCACTTGAGTGAGACATTGGCTGCAAAACTCACCGGGGATGAAGCACATGATGATAAATATGAAAAGTGCATGCCTGGAAATGGAAGAAATAGATAGCTACCA
The DNA here is from genome assembly GCA_029853055.1 of Scenedesmus sp. KT-U. Classification (NCBI taxonomy): domain Eukaryota; kingdom Viridiplantae; phylum Chlorophyta; class Chlorophyceae; order Sphaeropleales; family Scenedesmaceae; genus Scenedesmus; species Scenedesmus sp. KT-U. Next base: position 1,459 of record JARWLF010004255.1, read on the forward strand.
GCAGATTGAGACATGTTTCGAGATCCTGGCAGTTCAGCATACTTACTGGACTGCTGCCGCAGCAAGCGGACGAATGCAGTATATGAATGCAGAATGAGCATACAGTGTGCCATATGATACAGTAACACAAACTGTCAATGTGAATCACACTCTAACACTGCTTCAACATCAGCTGCATCCTGAATATGTTGCAAAGTCTACAAATGCAACAATTGCATACATGAGCTTAAGGTGATTGGGCACTGACGAGTCGGCAAGATATCTACTACAAGGACAATTGCAAGGAGTGTGCAGCACATATCAGGTGAAATGCAAGAGACGATGATGGGTGACTTGAAGACCGCCACCAACCAGTGACTCTGGCCGGCGGCAGTGAGGTATGGCAGTGACATCTGATTCACAACTCTGTACTACAGAAGTTCCTTGCAGCCAAACATACTGTATACTCAGCAGCTCAATAACCAGCAACAACACAGACAAGCAAAACACAAACGGATGCGGTCTCAAAAACAATAACTTCTGCTGTTCTGTAGCTCCAGATATCCACAACAATCACCATAAAAGCACACAATATGCATGGACATACTCACCAGCAGGAAGTTAGCAGAAGAAGCCTATCAGGGTTGGAGTCCACAAAGCCACAGACACACGAGCATCATCGTGTCGTAGACACAGAAGCACGCTGAGCCTGTGTGATGCATGTTATGTATCAGCAGCTGCTGCAGCAGGTGACAATGTTGGCCTAGAATTGGTGCAGGATCAGCAGACTCAAGGCATATGATGATAATGATATGTCGCTACATAAGACAGCACCCTGACCTACAAGTGTGCACGGGGGTACACAAAGGCGGACGGCAAGTCGGGGATCCTCCAACATAAGTCTGGCATAACGTGTCGCTGCACATCAGGTCTATGGCTCTGCTACGTGCTTTCAACATGTCGTGCCCAGGTGGTTGGGGTCAGCAACACGTATACACTGCAGGCTGCGCAATGTGGCAAGATGCTGCAAGTCAAACTACCAACCGTTGCCTGGCAGGCAATATTTATTAAGTTACCCCCTAACAGCTGTCACTGCAGCTTGTCTCCGCCTCCTGATCAACATTATGATCATGATTAAAGTCGGCACCCTGGATCATGATCTCATCATCCTGATCAAGGTCATGATCAACACAGTCACGGTCTTCTTGATGATCACTACGCATCTTACTGCTGCTGTTGCTGCCGTCGACTGTCAGCTCAGCAGGGCCTCTGCCCTGATGCTGATCTCGTTCCTGGTGCACAACATCCCCACTGCTGCCTACCGCAGCAGCAGCAGCGTCAGTGGTTATGCAGCCGCCAAGATCGGCAGATGCAGCATGCAGTCTTTTTACTATATGAGCAGTGTCGCCTCCGCTTGGATCCGCTGTTGCTGCTGCCGCTTCTGATGCTGCTGCTCTTTTGGCAGATGATGGGAGACTAGCCAGCTCTGCTGCTGCTGCTGCTGCTGCTGCTGTCGCTGTTTTCTGCATTTGCATCAGACTGGGTGCCAACTGCCCTGACAGTGTACCTGCTGTATCTGCTGCAGCTTCAGCCACAAATCTGCATTTGCCTGAGATTGTGATCAGCTGCACAAAGTGCTGACCTATCTCAAGATCTGGCTCACAGGAATTGCTGCGATCTGTGATCAGTGATCGGTGCGTCCGATGTAAGATCTCATCATGATCTGATGATCTGATCCAATCAGTGAAGCTCTGATCTGAGATTATGATGTACTGCTGCAGCCAGTCACTGAAAGACGGAACTTCTGATGCATTGCAGGGCCCTGCTGCTGCTGCTGCTGTTGCTGCTGCATTTGACGTTGCAGCTTGTAGGGCAGCAGCAACTGCTGCTGCTGCTCTGTGCTGGATTACGCTGTTGGACTTGGCGGCAGCAGCAGCTATCTCCCTGTACAATCTGTGCAGCTTTGTGCTGCGGGCAATGGGATCAAGACTAGAGGTTCTCTGCGGTACGCATGCCACTGACTGCTGGTGTACGACAGCATGGCATTGCTGTATTTGAGATGAATGAAGATTCCATCGACTACAGTTGTGCTGCTGCTGCTGCTGCTGCTGCTGCTGCTCAAAGACAGAAGCAGCACTATCTGGTGTGGGAGCAAGCTTGATCAGAACCTCCAACTCCTCCAGAGACTGTTGCAGCTGCTGTATAGTGCTTGGGTTTTTTGATCTTGCTGCATTCAGTGCAAGTGTTGCTGCATTGTCTGCTGCTGATGCCAGTACTGCTGCTGCTGCAATTGCATTCTGCAGCTTTCTGCTCATCGCCTGCTGCTGCTGCTGCTGCTGCTGCTGCTGCTGCATGACAGCATTGGGATGCATTAGACTCGCAACTGACAGAACTTTGTTGTGTTCCGTTTCATGCTGTTGTTGCTGTTGCTGCTGTCGCTGCAAAAGCTCCCAAGCTGACTGCAGCGGCTGACAGTCTGACAGAGCTGCTGTCAGACCAGCAGCCGCATCTGAGTTGTACCTTGCAGGGCTGGGGTCCGAGGTAAACCTAATCAAGCTATTGTTATGGTCTATATAGTCCATGTTTGACAGTGCTCGCCGACGAGGAACCTGCTAGCTGTTGGACGAAAGACAAAACTTCCAGCTTGACGAGAAGTCAGTCACTTCTGCGCATGGTGGTCACTGTCGAACGCCATTTACTGCAATGAAGCAACAACGCGCACAGTTTGCAACTGTTGAGAAACCTGCACCTGGAATGTTGCGTGCGTGCTAGAGCTTTCGGGATCCTAAGTGTCGCTGAGCGGTAAGCTTACCTCATTGGGCTGGGTAGTGCGCTCACTCTGACACAGACACGACTGCTAGCGGCATGATATTGGAGACTACCAGAAACCTTGAATGTGCCATCTACAGATACTGTGCAGGCTTGTCGTGAGGAAGTCAGCGTTGGCTGTTCGTGATGTGGTGCAATGCATGGAATTGAGGTTGGCTCTGCAGTTATACTATGTAGAAAACTGAGAGTCCATAAAAACACACCTGATGAAGGTTTGTGCCTTCCAACTGTCGATTTATGCGACTCTTTTACACGAACGTCACAAGCACGAAGCCTTCTTGAGAGACAGCAAACTGTCAACTGTGTTGAGAATCAGGTCTAGCAACTTCTTCTTGTCAAGCTATACTGAGAAAGAATGGCTGCTGTCGTGGGGGAAAGCTGTTTTCTGACGACCACTGCATAGCATATCTCGCCACAAGGTCCATGGTGAGATATTTAGTATCTCAGAAGTTCGTGTACTTCCAAACTTGCCATGTAAGCTTGCCGTCTAAAGCACGGTCCGTTCAAATGACTGTCCACGCTGCTGTGAACTTCGCAGCGATGTTTCCTCCCATGCCCCAGAACGCAATATGACGATTTCAGAACACCATGGTGCTTTTCTTTCAGCATGTTAAGCTCGGCAGGTGCTCACTGCTACGTCCTCAACTGCCGGTCTACCTGATATATAAACTCGCAGAAGGCGCGAGATGCCCAACTTTCACAAGACTCTTGCCGGTGCACAAAGCGCGATCGTTCAACAGACCGGTACTCTGTTCAACCAGAGAGTATTGCAGCAGGCATGTACAGGGCCCAATCAAATACGTTCACCAGTTTGAGCACAGTTGTCAGCTGCTGCATCGACCAGATGACTCCGCAAGATGGAAACTTTTACATCGCAGCTCCTATGCATACGAGTTGGGTTTTCCAGATAATACGAACGAAGTCGCTCCATCACCTCGCTGCTTCTGCTACTTCTGCGGTCAGCAGCTGCTGCACCACACTCATCACTCTAACAGCCTCAACCGACAGCAACCCTCCACGTCCTGCTGCTGCCCCCTTACTGCTGTTACTGCTGCTGTTGCTTGCAGTAACCCCTGCTGTCAGCACACGATCTATTGCTGCTCTAAGTCGCTTCAACAGCACAGCAGTAACAGCAGGTACTCTTATCTGCAGCCAGCCGTCAATGACAACAGTAGCTGCTTCATGCTGTACCAGTAGTGAACCGCCGAATAAGATCAGAGACAGGGGGCTGGCCACAGATACGTCACGCAAAAACACCTGCAGCAGCAGCAGCAGGGGAATTAGCAGCACATGGGGATCCAATGTTGCAGTGCATTGGCAGATAGGGACAATGTGCAATCTTGCTGATGGTAATATGCACCTTGGTCTACGATTGAATGATAACTGCAGTGCGTTCGTTTCTTGTTGGGTTTGCTGTGTCAGCACCTTACCCTTGTTGTCTTTGTCTTATCCAGATAGACCACATGTTGCTGTTGCAGCTGAGCAGCAGTCAACTCAGATAACACACTGCTGGGATGAACATACACCTGACAGGAACACAGCAGCAGCACCAGCAGCAGTGGGTGAGCTTCTTGAGTTTCCTTGCAAATTTGCATGCAGAACAGTACTTCATTTGTAAAGAGATACAAACCACAAACATATCTCCAACACATATTTGGCGAAACTCCTGCGTTCTGTGCTGATCTACGTACAAACGTATCACCCAGTGTTGCTGCCAACCTGTTGAGCCCGTGCGTCCAGCCAAGCTGGTCTGCTGTCTGCTGCTGCTGCTGTCATGGCTGCGACCTGGGGGCTCAGGGCGGCAACAAGGGCGGCTTTCAACACCTCCGGCCGGTGACACAACCTGTTGCAGACAAGCAGCACACATGTTCAAGTTGACATGGATGAGGGTCTCAAGACACACATCCCAGCATGTCCTGGCTTGACTGATGAACAATATGACTGGTGTAGGAGCTGGCTGAAAGCACACACTTGAACCAGCGTAGTGCTGCATGCACTCAGTTGATTGATTGGGTGAGCAGCTGCAAGGTGTGACCTAACACCACAGGAAGGTGACTAATCATGGCTTGAGGTGATTGTAGCGGTCTTGTCGATGGTGAAGACGCTAGTGATGCCTGCAGGTGAACAGTCGGGTGAAGTGACAACGTACCTGTTGGCTGGATGTGTCTGATCATCTGCCCAGCAGACCCACTTCCTGCTGCTCTTGCTGCTTGGCGGCTGCTGCTGCTGCTGCTGCTGTGTTGCCTGTGGCAGCAGATGAGCTTCTTGCAGCAGAGCAGCAAACTGTTTCCTCAACTCCAGCATGGCTTCAAGCGCAGGAAGGGACAGAAAGTGCCGACGAGCAACCTGCAATGAGTGAACAAAACAAGCCCTGACATCAGCAAGCAGTCAGTCCACTGCAGACCACCAATATCATATATCTGGCACTTGCGCATCAAGCAGTGATGCACTGTAATGCATCAGGAATCAGTTGCTGTACTACAGTCTGCTTTGGGTGTCCTTATCTCAGCTTGGCTGCAACCAGCACAGCTCATGTGTCCGTCGCAATTAAACTTCAAGTGCAAGGGAAGTGCTATTTCTGCTACTGGCAGATCTAACATGTCACAAGTCACAGATCATTTCGTTTATGGATGGATGTTAGAGTCATACCTGTGCTGCTGCTCTGTCTCCTGCTGCTGCTCCTGTGACCCGCCACATCTCGAATGCAGCAACCAGCAGCAGATGATCAGACTGCTGCCCTGCTGCCAACCTGGCAGCAGCAGCAGCAGCCGGCAGCAGTCCACCTTGACCACTGCTGCTGCTGCTGGTTGTGTCTGCTGCTGCTGGTGCTGCGAGGGCCTTGCGTACTGCTTCTAGCTGATCTTGTTTTTCCAGTGGAGCGCTGAATGGTGATCGGTGACTGAAGGCGGCAGCAATGGTCTGCGAATATAATCGAACCGACATGTCACACAATGAGACAACAAGGTCCCAAGGCTGGACTCACGCGCACATTTGATTCATCTAACGCAGAGTAACATGAGCAGTAATGTTGAGAGTAGTGTGACAAGTGTACTGCCTGAGTGCAGTGAGTTCAAGCCCTATCATGCCGTTACTAAACCGCGGACTCACCAGTGCAGGAGCCAGACAGCCCAGTGCAGCACCCATCACCAGCAGTTTACCAAGGCGGGGTTCAAGCGGCAACACAGCAAGCAGCCGACCAAGCGGCGTCAGAACCTCTTCACCAGCAGCAGTTCCGCTGCCACCTGCTGCTGCCGCTGCTGCAGCTGTTACTTCACTGCTAGCATTGCTGTTCGCTGTTGTCGGCAGGATTGTGATAGCTCCGACCTCCTGGAGGCCGATCAGAGCGGCCTCGACCGCCTTTGACGGCGGCGGCTGGATGAGCTGCTGCAGGAAAGATGCTGCAGGACCCAACCCTAAGAGATGAATCTGCAGAACCAGTTCTTCGAGAGGTACACGAGCGACCTCTGGGACAGCGTACTGCCGCATGGTCTGCTCAAAGCGAGACCGGGTATAACAGCAGTAGCACGTGCCGGCACGTACGCGACCTGCACGGCCACGGCGCTGCAGGGCTGCGGCACGACTGACCCAGTCTTCGACCAATAGCGACATCCTGCATTACAGAAAGGCGCTGTTGGGTGATAATCAGATCACTGCAAGCCTTCCTGTCATGCACAGCTGCTGTGTACACATAAATTGCTTTGTCGCCTGGCCTCCGCCATTCAATGCTGCCGTGCAGCCGCAACGCACCGTTTGTGTGGTTCAAACCTCCTTTCCTTGTGCCGCCCGCTGTCAATGACCACAACGACATCCTCCAACGTGACGCTGGTTTCGGCGATGTTGGTAGACAGCACGATCTTGCCTCCGGCTGGCGGAATCTTGAAGGCCGCCCGTTGCTGGTCGGCGCTGATGCTGCTGTGCAGCGGCAACAGCCAGTGCTTACCACGGCTGTATCTGCTGCTGCTGCTCAAGCGCTCCATGAGCGAAGTGATCTCACCCATACCTGCAAAAGCAGTAGAATGACAGAACAGAGTGTCAATCCAACATTCGAGACTGCTGGTTCAGCCTGCTAAACTGTGCCTTAGCGGTCAGCTCAGCACAGCCTTTTGTGCAGATATGCAGATGTATCCCCTTAATGCCAGTGGGCGATGCCCAGCATAGATCAGCCATGCCAACTCAGTGCTTGCCTTGTTACTCATTGCTTTGATGTCTTGCTTGGGGCGCGAAGGTCACGCAGTTCAAGGACAAAGCCTTTTTTGCTGACGGTCAGCATGAACAATGTCAAGCTGGCAATGTGTCAGCGGCGCGCTGATCAATCACCACTGTAGCAGCGCCGCTAACCAGGTACTGATATTATGATGTTATACCATATGGTAGTTGACTTCCGGTTCTATGCCCAATGGGCCTGGTATTGGCCTTTCAAAGTGGCGGGAGTTACCCATGTAACTTCGAACTCGATCACCGGGTCCACCACTCAAACATTGTCAGCCTAGCACCAAAGCGCATCGTGACCTTGACACAAAGACGGCTCAACGAATGCGCAACAAACACAGCCATAATACCATGATCACGACACACACTATGTGCGAATTGGCATCGCACACATCCATCCATCATGCACACTCATGGCCATGAATATCAATCTACCAGAATATATGGGCATGTCAAGCAGCTCATGATCAGAAAGACAAGTGGCAACCAGTCAACAAGAACAAAGTGGGTATATGTGTTTGATATACAATGGCTCCTGTCGTACACTAGGCAGCAGGAGTACAGAAACTGCGTGCCATGCTACATATGGATGCATCTGGATATGTCGCTCATAACCGAACTATGGGTAAAGCCTGTACAGAGCAGATGCAGAAGGTGATAAGAGCCAACAACACCAATATCAATTCCTCAAATCTCCATCACAACAGAGGTGTAGTACTTGCCAGCAGGGCTTGGCCAGCTAGCTTATGCAGATATCCAAACAGATGCACACCACCACACAGTAGTATCAGCACTGTTATGGAAACTATCACAGGGTAAGTTATTGAGTCTGAAGGCGGACACCCAATAGGATTCATACACACATATTAGGCTCAATGGTGTGCAATGCACGACCAACGATGCATCAACAACTCAGCACCATGTTCGCCGACTTGGCAAGTATACCCTGTTGCTGTGGACATAAGTGTCATGGGCCCTCAATGCAGAATGCATTCACAAGCCACGGACACTGTCACAGACACCCCTCAACATGGACAAGACCAGGGCAACAGCAGCCACATGCCCGCATGCAAGCACAAAGGCTGATGCATTCAAGTTGTCCCCAGGTGGAGTAACAAAAGTCTACACATATACATGCATGCATTGTGGCCAAGATACCCATGTGACTGCTTGGTCTAATACAAGGAGAACCTATGCCTGAATGACAGCAATGCCAGCAGGGGAGTAAACCTCTGCATCTGGAATACATCACCCAACTTCCGACAACCACTGTTCAGAACTGTCCTCCACTGTGTATGCTACTTTTGTTCTGTACAGCATGCACAATGTGTCGTTCCTGTGCAGGTTCAACAACAGTGATGATGATAGAAACATCTGCTCTGTCAAGTTTTGTGACTTGCATGTAATCAACAAGAGGCTACATCAAGTGGAATACCTGTACAAGCTCTTCGATACTGAGTGGTTGCTATTTGCAGGTGGGCCTGCCGCAATGGATGCTGTTACTAGCAGTGTCATATGTGAGGAGCTGAGCATTTACTCCAGACACCATGCGCAAGTAGAACACAACAGGGACAAGCACTTGCCCAAATAGCCATGATGCAA
>JARWLF010004271.1:0-10136 GCA_029853055.1 Scenedesmus sp. KT-U
AACAACATGTTTCCAGAGTTACAAGCAGGTAAACATGCTGATGTATGTCATTGGACAACCATGTCATGGCTGGCCAGCATGTACTCATGTATCAGCCTCCCATCCTACGATGTCAACAAGTTGTGCTTGAAGCATTGCTGTGGTGGCTGTCTGCTGGAAAGCATTCGAGCAGCCTGGCCTGTTTTGACTTCCAACGTTGTTCAGGGACCTCCACAAGACATAGGAATATCACACTCAAGCCGACTCCTGCACTGCCCAGCCTGCCTATCTCTCCTGCCCATCGATCTGCAACACTGCAGCTGTGCTTACTTGGCTCCTCACCCATGTATGCATCACTTGATCCGTCTGTTATACTGTCTGCTGCTGGCAAACAGTGAAAACTGATCTTGTATCCTTTGCTGGCTCCTGCTCTGCTCTGCTGTGCTGTGCCGCCTCTCCACCAACAGATTATGACAGTGACCTGTGCACGTACCACCACAACACTCGTGTGCGGGTGGGTGTGGAGTGTTTGCGAGCTGCTGACCGACTGATGGCCAACCTTCACAACCTGGATGTTCCATTCCTGGTCATACACAGTAAGGATGATGACATGACTGACCCTGATGGATCCAAACTGTTGGTGCAGCAGGCAAAGGTAACAAGTCCAATTAGTCATGTTTTCATGAGCTTGGCATGATACACAGCAGTGTAGTGAAGTGTCCAAGGCTAGAGTGGTAAATATAACAGCTTCCTACACTTGCTGTTCAGCAGTTATTGGTCAGCTGCTATCCAAAGTTGTCACCGTATCTTCAGACAGCAATGTGTATGCTTGCCTTGACTGGAAGCTGTACGCCTGCAAGCCAACACACATTTCTCCATCCTGTGCTTCATCATGACACCCGTCTGTGTCTTGCTGTGTTCCTCTCCCTGCAGACTGAGGATAAGACTTTGAAGCTGGTTGACAACTTCTGGCATGTGTTGACCAAGGAGCCTGGCAATGAGGAGCTGCTGGCTGACTGTATGACCTGGATGACTGATCACCTGACACCAGGAAGGACTCTTGCAGGCAGCAGCAGTCACAGCAGCAGTACTGGGTTAGCAACCTGGGAGAAGGTGGAGAAAGATGAAGCAGTGGGAGCTACAGCTTGAGAATGTGTAGGCATTGACTGATAACATATAGCTTCGAAGCTGCAGCAGTTGTACTCTGCTGCATCATGTAGGACCTTTTGGGCATCATGCTTTTGGGTGGCTTCGATGTTGAACAAGGCGATAGAGTTATTGAGGTATGTCCCATCCTTTCCTGTTAGCACATTGAGCAAGTAGTTCTTTGTGTTATATCCCCTGATGCCACCATCTGTGAGGTTGCAGCAGGTTGTACAAAGTATCGTGTGTTGCACCATGGCTGCAGGCGGCCATTGCCAGCAGATTCTGCAGATGTCCATGAGGTCATCCAGAGAGCATGTGTTCGTGTGTTGCCGTCCGATCTGTTGTTGGTGTTGTACTCTATCGTGGACAAGGATAGTGCAAGTCTGCATGTAAGCTGCCAGTGTTTTGTGGTGTTGTTGATGCTACTGTGCCATGTGTCTGGCACCGTACACCTCTGCTTCCAAACTTGGGAAGCAGTAGTACTTTCTTCGCATAGTAGTCTGTGACAGCCCCTCACTAGGAGGCCCAGGTTGTCCAAATAATGTGTTTTCGTTTTGCAAGACCATACAGCCAAGGTTGACACACTGAGTGTACATCGTATGGTGCTGCCCTTGTGAGCAGTAGCCTTGTTGGCAGCATCTCAGATGGAGTGTCAAAGTTTGCTACATACCGATCAGCTGAGAACAGTTTTGTGCACTTGTGGTTAGCTACCTCAACCCCTAGGGTCTTGTTGCTTAACCCTGTGCAGGGTTAATGTTGTGCACACTGTCTTGTATGTCTGCCAGACAATGTATATTTTCTGTCAATGTTTTGAATGTATTTTGAAGTGTGGCCCATAGTGTGGAAGTGTTTGCTAAACAAGTACTGTCCTGCTCAAGTCGTGTGGCTGCAGGGAGGTGCCTAAAGCACTGGCCAGTTTCGGCCAGTCTTTTGAACAGAGTCATGATGCAGTCGACACCGTATGCTCGTCGCAGCAATTGTAGTTTTGTGTACTCCGATATCTGCTGCAAGCCATGCTGTATGGCATACCTGAAGGCGACGATAAGCTGTCACATAACATCCTGGACAACGTAACACCTGGAAGTGGCAACCTACACTTCTGACTATAATAGTTACATGAAGTTCCATAAGGTGCAGCACCACATTGACAGTCAATGTCTGCAGCAGTGACCCCGCCGCAGAAGCTCATTTGTACTACAAGATTGAATCTTGCACAGCAGCATCACTGTGCCATGTGCAGGATCGGACCACCACATGCAGTAGTTGCGCACCTACAGTGATACATAATAGGATGTACACATCCAAACAACTGTGCTCCCTTACACCAACAATCCCACACGATTAGACCACCATGCACAGCTGGCACTGCCACCAGCAGCATGACATGCTGTCCACACCATGGTCAAAGGACATTGAACAAAACAAAACAAAGGCTGAGCGGCACCATATGGGCTCTGCAGCAGCACTGACAGCGTTGATTTGTACTGCCATAGTATGCAGCACTGGTGCACACATAGTACACGATCAGCAGCCAGGGCTACTGATGCACTGCATGTGGGCCTGCAGCTATAACGCTCATGCAATAAGCACAGAATCGAAACACTAGCAAATGTCACACTCATCCTCAACAATCATATTCGCACAACAAGGCAACTGTACTTCTTCACTCACGCCTGCCCGTCAAGGTTAATCACGCAATGCAGGGGCTTTCATGATCAGCACTCAACCATTGCTGCAGTGGCATTGTAGACCCAGAACAGTCAGTTGCAGCGAGCAGAGACATATGAAGAGATGGTGAAGTGCTGTGCTGAGAGTCTAAACCATTGGGCCAGTGCAGCAGACCATACAACACTAAGCTAGAGTACATTCAAACTGTTGAAACATCACTCCTGTGTACTAGCAACCCTCTATAGATCCTGCAAAGACGTTTACGTAAACATCACAACACGGCCAAGCTGTGAATATACACTCCAATATGCAAACAATGAGCATATGAAAGTTACCTTGCTCATTTCCAGGGAGTCCATACAACAACACATTCAGCAAACCTGAGCAGAACAATGATCATAATGTGTTATATCTAGATGACCCTGCTAGGGAGGGTACTGGCACAGTGCTGGGTTTATCAGGTCTGCCAAAGTTTGCAAGCTGCACCTATGTCATCGAAAGAGGCTAAACTGCGTTGAGCAACACTATAATCCAAGATCAAGGCGAGTACAGCATGTGAGAGACTACTACCAGTGTGGCTTGAGGTGATCTATACTAATGCAGCTCACACTGCAGGGGCACTGGGTGACAACTACATCAGACAGTGCTGTAAAAGAAGCACAACCAAGAGATCCTTTTCAGAAGGTCCAAGAGAACCCACTCTGCTCATGACAGGACACAGATGAAAGATGCCATCAACTTTCTGTGACATGGCCAGCTGATAGCAAACATACGGGTGATACACCTTGCCATCTGCACGCTCTGCAGCAACAGCAGCTACCAAGTACCATCAACCTACCCCAGGTACCTTTTCAACTTGTAATCTCCTGAGTATATGCTCATACTATCCTGCTCAAACACCACAGCAGCAACCTCAGTACCTCTGAACAGTGCCAGATACCAGCACCACTGACGGAAGGTTGGCAGCTCCAACATACTGTTGTTGTTGCAGCTGCCCGGCACCTCTTGACCGTTCACTTTCAGCAGTAGTCTGTTTGTGAGGCCTAGCTCAACCTCTAACTGTACCAGATCACCACACTGCCACAGCTGCCGATGATTTGATGGTTTGGCAGTTGTTGGGTGGACTTGTGGTCCGTGTTGACCTTCGCTCGACGAAATTGAGTTTCCTTGATGGGAGCTGCTGCTTGGTACATCAGTGGCTGGATCCAATTCACCTAAGGTCAAGTCATCCTGCTGCTGCTCTGTTGTGTCTACTGAGTGCTCGCATATCTCTAGCTGCCTCCAGCCGAAGCAGGGTATCTGCAATCACAGAGCGATGTCTCAGCAATCAGTGTCAGCATTTGAAGACTTGACATACTGATGTAGTTCAGGTGCCAGCCAGTTGGCCTGCCCTGGCTGAACAAGGTAAGCAAGAGATGCAGTCAGCAGGCGTGTTGTTGATGTAGGTTCAAGCAGGAAACTGGCTAGCCGACCTTGAAAATCTGCTGCTGCGTCCATCCCCACACACTGTTACTACTGCTGCTGCTGTCACCCTACCTGTGGACCTCTCTGATCTGTGTGGTTTGTACTTGTGACTCCCACAAACATGTTGTCAACACCAGCACTGCTACGAGCCACCACAGACAACGTCAGCAGCTGCTTGCTGCTGCTGGTAGTGCAGAACACATCACAGCCAGACAGGAAACTGCGAGGGCTGAAGGGACTGCTGCTGCTGTTGTACAAGCTGCTGCCTCCTGGAGCATTCCGCTGTTGCTGAAGCTGCTGCTGCTGTGCTAGTATGTCTGCTTCAGTGCGAACAGTGAGCTTGAGTGGCGCTGCTGCTGATGTTGTACTGTCAGCATTGGCTGCAAGTTTAACCACAGGGGACGTGTTGATATGGTAGTACTGTACAGAAGACTCGACAAAGGGCTTCTGCTGCGGCTTAGCTGTACGAACAGGAGGACTCCTATCAACACGATTACTGCCGTCAACGCTGCTGCTGCTGTTGCTGGCAGCTGGAGTGACATGTTGTGCTTGAGGCCCTACTAATCTGAAAGGGCTGCTGAATGTTGCAGAGCTTGGCGGCTTCTTGCTAGTACAGCCTGAGGGAGGCAATTCAGGCGGCTGAGGTCTGATGAGGTATTGATGCTTCTGCCACTGCTGATACTGTTGTGATGAGTAGCCGACAGAGTTACTGCAGGCTGAGCCCTTGGCTGGCTTACTGGCATATGGGGATGCTGACCTGCAGGTGGACACTCTCCACAGGGTCAAGCCATCGCAGGTGCAGATCAAGCACCTCCACCTCTTTCATAATCTTCTGTACTACTGATTTGACATGTATGACTCAATGTTTTGACATGTATGACTCAATGTTTTGACATGTATGACTCAATGTGTTAACATCTGCTGTCTCAACTGCACCCCGGCCCACACCACACCTTTCAATCCCTGAGGTGCCACCGTGAACTTGTCTACTGTAAGCAGTACCAGCGCTTGCTGCTGCTGCAGCAATGGCAGCTCCCCTTGCTGTTGCCGCTGTGATGGCGGCCTCATCTATCTGCAGGCCTAGGTGTGTGACAAGAGATCTGAATGAAGCAGCATCAGCAGGAGGTATGGGAGGCAGCAGCACAGAAGATGTACAGCCTGCAGAGGAATCATACAGCACAGAAACAAGCGGTGGTCTAGTGTGAGAGGTTGCGCCTGATGATGGTGCTGCGCACGGCTTGTGCAGTGGAAAGATTACATAAGTTACCATACCTGTCGTTGTCCTATATGCCATGCATCAGGCCAACATCCATACGCACAACCTTGGTCTGATCAGTAGAGATGTCATGGCATCTATGACGCTAGGATGTAGATGTCACAGACATCACCAGGAGGAACTGGCAAGCAGTCTACTGACATGCAAAGATTTGCATACACACATGCAACCATGTGTGGCTAATACCGATCGTATGTTTTCAAAGACAGGCAGTTTCCAATGTCTACATATACACATGTAGATCATATGTGGTTGTGTCTCCTCACCTCCTGTGATCTTGAGTTCCCTGAGGTACCTCAGCACCAGACTGAACGCAGCAGGATCATGATCGAGGAAGACACGGCCAGCAGCATCACGGTTCAGCAGGTGCTGATTTGCAGGGTCGAATAACACAGCAAGTAAGCTGCCAGGGACCTGCGGCGAGAAGATGTTGTGAGGGACAGCAGCAGGGGCTGTTACACAAACTGCTGGACAACTTCGTCCTCAAGCCATACCTGTTGTGCTGCAGAAACCAACCACATAAGCTGCAGACAGGACATTTGGGGACATGACAGCGCACAGAATGGAAGGAGGTGCAAGGCATTACCACAGGTGAGCAGATACCCTCGATAGACACAACTTGCAGTAGCAACTATGGCTGCAATTGGGAAGCCGGCTTCCGGGGTACAGGGGAGACCGCGAATCCTCCCTGCTCCTAGAACATTTTTCTCCCCTACCGCCTTACAAGCAAACAGAACTATGGCTGCAAGCGTACCTGCCTAAGCGTGCTGCGACATGTGACCATCTGTGTTCCCCCAACATTGAGTTCTAGTATGTCTGCATCTGAGGGGTGTGGCTCGACATGCAACACTCTCTGACGCTGCAGCCAAGTGTGATGTGCTGACAGGGTTGCACCAACACGACGGTTGCAACTGTTGTCGGCATCAGAACCTTCTGTGCCGCCTCTGTGAGCTTGAATACACGTTCCTGCTGAGACAGAATAGGGTGGGATAGGGATGTCAGAAGGACTGGGAGCCAGTGGAGTCAGGAGTTGTACATATATCCTGCACCTGCTACCAGCCTAGCAGAGCTGCTAGAGGCCACAGATGGTCTGCAGTCACTGGGTACTTACTCTTCTGTACGTATGTTCTCAGGTTTCCAGCTAATGGTATGCCGCTAGTCCTCTGCAGCTGTTGCTGACAGCTCTTGGGGCCAAGAGCCAGCCTCATCTTTCAGTGCCTCAAGCTCCTTTTTATATCGCGCAGCCAGGTGCTGAGTGTCAAGTGCTGAGCAGGTCGTTGCAAGCAGAACCAAGCATGACTAAGACCGTTGTTGCAAGCGTTGTCGAGTCAAGCTGTTGAACACCCGTATCAGGCCGGACGAGGAGCAAGACAATATCAAGACCCTCAACTGCGTCGTATTGTAAACGATCGGGATATTATGTGCTTCCTGGTATCATGCAGGGGGCAGGGTTACTGTCAGTTGGGAATATCTTGCTCTCTACCTGTGGAGCACTGAAACAACAGCAGAAACTGTTTTAGATCGCACAGAAATAGGTGACAAATTGCTTGTTTGCCACAGTGGTAGCTCGGGGGCGTTACATTACTTGCGGGTATTTCGAAAGGAGAGAAGGCTGCGAATATCTTGCGTTTGTCAGTATACAGTGTAAAGCTTGATATCTGAAAGGAGACCAACCACAACAATTCCTCTGAAGAAGAAGTGTTCTTGATCAAATTCCATCTTTGCGGGGCTTGCAGGACAGCAGGGTCTGGCTCACTGGCAGAGCACAGAGGTTCAAACCACTGCAAAAAAACAGCTGCACGTGCCCAACTTTCTTCCACAGAGGACAATGTCTTGTGATGTCAATTCGCCCCTTTAATCATAGCACACATATGCCATGCAGGATATGAGATCCCTCATTTCAGGTTGTCTGACAACGAAGGGGTACATAGTTGGATAGAAGTCATGAACCAACTGCCTCCTGCTGGCAGCAGATGTCAAGAGTTTATAGTAAATTCAACATATCCTCTTCCTCCTACTGGATTCAGTTTACATATTGTCCCCAAGAAAGCAGCAGCTAGCTACAACTCACACACAACGACAAGTGTACCAAAAGCTATACAAAGACCATCTTTGTAACAGTATCAGCTGCTCAACATAATGCAGAAGCCAGCAGAAACATCACTGCACAACACTGACATCTCAAGCCATGGCCACGTACTTGTCACACATCTTCAACCCTTCTGACTTCTTGAGCTTCTTCATCATCTGCTGATACAGGGCCTCGGTATCAACCCCTGGTGCATGAACATCGAAACCAGCAGCAACAAGTACTTTCTTGTGCAGCTTCTGTACCTGCATGCGCTTCTTAGGAGCACCTTCCAATATCTTGGCTGCCAACTTCGCCCACTTGACTTTCTGCAAACCAGCTGCAGCTGTCTCCTTGGCGGAGGGTCCCGGCTGCTGCTGTTTTGACCCTTTGCTCTGCTTGCTACTAGACTTTGATGCTGCCACTGCTGTGTCTGCTGCTGCTGCGGTTGCTCCTTGGACACCAGCATCTGCATCTTTGTTGCGCTTGCGCTTCCCTGACTTCGTTTTGCTTGCATGCTGCTGCTCACTGTCCTGCTGCTGTTGCTGTTCTTGATGCTGCTGCTGCTGCACTTTCTTCACAGGCATGGCGATGGTGATGCCATTCCTCGTGAACACTTCCCGGCCATCAGCAACACTTGGTGCATCTTGCTGCTCTGCTTGCTGCTGCACCACCTCCTCCTCCTGCTGCTGCTGCTGCTCATCCTCGTCATCACTGCCCAGCTTTGTCTTCTTCCCCTGCCAACGAGCTCCTGCAACCTTCTTGGGCATGGCTGCTCTGCCTAAACCCTGCTTATTCTTCACAGCAGCGTCATGAGCCTGCACAGCAAAAACCACAACATATCGCACACGCAACTGAGTGAGCTGCTCGTGAACATAAGCAAGCCCAATCCACTCATTATGCAGTCAGCTGACCTACTTGCTGTCAGTGCAGCAATACATCACATAAGCAGCACTTGACGACGAGCAGGCACAGTATACAGCAGTCAGGACACTGGTGATGCTCTATGAATGGATCCCAAATCCCGGACCTCTCTGATGCTGTACTGACCTGCATGTACAAGTTGGCCTGGTCATCCTCCTGGAAGCCAGCTATGTTGATCTTGGTCTTGCCTGAGGGACCAGCACTGCTGCCACTGCGACCTCCTCGCACAAACACACTGCGCCACCAAACTGAACCACCCGACTCATCCACATCAGCAGCTTCATGCTCACCAACAGCAGCAGCAGCAGCAGCAGGGGTAGTATTGCCAGCCTGCTGCTCTGTATGTAGCACTCTACCTTGTGGGGTATCAGAGCCAGGTGGTGTACCTGGTCGCAACCGCTGCTCACTGCTGTTCTGATCATCGTCAGAATCACTGCTGCTGCTGTCATCGTCGCTGCTGCTGCTACTGCTGTCGGCTGCAGCAGCAGGGTTGCTGATGCCTGTCAGTGCTGCCCAGCCTGCTGCGCCCTCGGCGCTTGCTGCTGTGGGTGCAGCATCTGGTAGACCTAGGATGGCTGCCAGGTCGGAAGCTGAGTAGTTTCTGACAGTCTTGGCAACTTCACGCTTTTGGTATCTGCCTAAATGTGTTGCTGCTCGCACCCGAGACACATTGCCAACTCCAGCCGCTGCAGCAGTAGTGCCAGCCTCGCCGTCTGATTCACTGGCGGACTCAGAGCTGCTTGACATCGCTGCCTTCTTGACTACTTTGCTCTTGTCGACAGCAGCATCTTGCTTCTGCTTCTTGATTTTCTTACGGGCTTTCTGCTTGCTGTCTGTGTCTGCATCTGTAGACTTCTTGCGCTTTTTACCAGCTACTGTCTTACTGACATTCTCCTTGGCTGCTTCTTTCTGTGCTGCGCGGACAGCCTCAGCTGATGTGTCACTGTCACTCTCGTAACCTGAGCTGTGACCTTGACTACTGCTGCTGCTGTGGTCTTGGCGGGTGATCTCTTTCAAGCCGGTCAATATCGTGTCAAAGCCAACCATGCCCGTGGTCCAGTCGCGGAGCTTGTGAGCATGCTCAGCCTGCAATGATGACAGGTATGCCTGTTACAGCCCGTAGCTGAGTGTAGCGGCAGTTGCTGTGGCGCACATGGGCAACCTGATATGCTGTGACACTGCAAACTGCGATACAACTCACCGCACCCACTCCCAAAGCATCTTGCTTCTTCTTGACCTTGACATGCTCTTTGATACCTTGCTTATTAGCACCCTGCAACGTGCAGCCCAAACTTCCAGCGATGAGGCTGCTGCCTTGTCTGAACTGCCCGTGACAGCATTCAGTGCACAGAAAACATGCCGGCAGAAACAGAGCACGTACCAATCCTTGCCCTTCTTTCCAACCCATGTTAGCGAGCATCTTGTACCCGAAAGAGCCCTTTTCAACTCCCTGATACAAGTTCGGCAAAGCAGACGCGGACGCCATCTTTATTCTAGACCGGCTGACCGCGCAGGCCCCACCCAAGTGAAAGTGAGTTACTAGTAAACGCCTTGTGACGAATCCGCGCGTGAAAAGTACTGGAGGCAGAGAATAAGTTGTTGACAAGTTGC
>JARWLF010004278.1:0-10748 GCA_029853055.1 Scenedesmus sp. KT-U
GGCTTTGTGTGCTGTGGTTTTGACAGTAACGGTGACTGCCTGCCTGAGCGCACCTTCAGCATTGTGCGCTGGGTGACCACTGACGGCTTCTGGGAGGATGCAGCAACAGCAAACGACGGAGCAGTCATAAAGGTGTTACCTTGGAACACCTGGCCAAGATCTATCGCCCCAGAGCCTCAGCAGATCAAATCATTTCACCCAAATATAATACCGGATCATGTCGTGTACATGGACGGGTTCCCGGCGCGAGTGGAATCCGATGCCGGCTGCAGCGACATCAACATGACGGTGAGGTACGAGACGATCGCAAAAATCACACCATTGTCAGCGTTGGCTGGTGTAGACGGCCTCCCGGTGCAGTTTGCCGTGTCAGGCTGTCAGGGTGAGAGTGGTGGGCGGGTGTTAGCTGGCGGTTCCAACGGTGTTGCTTACGGCATACAGACCCACGGCAGCACCGTGTGCATGGGCAACCGCGGGATGACGGGCGTGACTCAGATCACGGAGACTCCAGAGATCAACGGGGTGTGTGTACAGTGTCTCATGGCGGCTATACCCTAGTGATGGTAGTGGTGGTGGTGGTGGATACTTGAAAGATGTTTTGATAAAGAGCCAGCAGTGCTGTGCGGCATCAGCATGCTCGCCTTGTGTGGATGTTGATGAGTGTCATTTGGTTGTAGCTGTGATGATGACATGACAGAGTAGCAAAATGCAGCGTAGGGTCTGGTTCTTGCTCAGGGAAAATAATCGAGAAGATGACCACTTTGTATTATGTCAAAACTGTATGAGCTTGTTGTGCCTGAAGGGCTGCTTGGTGACTGGTGTTAATCATTAGGAGATGATGCCTGTAGGACAAATAGAGTCTTGCCTGAAATGTTGCTTATATGAGGGGTCAAGTGTCATGGACTTATATGATGTTGCTGCTGCAGCAGCACAGAACCGTAGCACATTTCATCGACTCAGTGTTCTGCTTGAACCACAGCTTTTGATTTGATATATGAGAGATTGTGCCAGGAAGGCAGGTCCAGCTGCAGTGTTGTCCAAAGTCAATCCGCATATATCTGCAAGTGTGATTGATCCAGCAACACACGTGGATCTGAAGTATTCATTGAATCCAACAAGTGTTCCGTTGGTTTAATGTTGGTGTTTGACTGACAGGACTTGTGTTTGATTGCTGTGATCAGCAGCACATGGTTTGTCTGCTATTCCCTGCTGGTGCGACTCACGGTCGGACCGTGGCATAGACTGATTATAGGTGACGCATACAGTGGACTAGCAGTGACTAACAGCCTGCCCGGGTTTTTATCAAAGGTTGTGCATGCTGATTTGAATGGATGATAGCTGCTGGTCTTGCAAGCCGGGTAGCTCAGCTACTTTAGCAAATGCAGGGCGTCACTTATTGTGGATATCTTTGAACAGTCTGTGACAGTCTGTTCAGATGGTCTGTGCACTACTGCCTGCACCGCAGTGACTCTGTCCTGTCAGGTTTCACTGAGGTATGCTGCCCTGGAGTATCCAAAGGTTGGTGTGGTGAGCTCAAGGCTCATCGTGAACCTGCAGCACTAGGTTCCTGTTGAACATCAGGCTACGCAGATACATGGACGTGACAGGCCCTGGTTGTTGGTCACTTTTCATCTGGGTCTGGTGATACACTCGGTCAGGCACTGCAGTGCCCGACGGGTGCCACTTGTGCTATGTGGTGCAGGGTGTCTCTCAGCCTTGCCAGAAACGGTTTTCGTTTTGTCAATTGATAAACCTGTGTGATGGCCATGGCATCACACCATAGACTGGTTGCTAGCTAGAGCTGACTGTCATGAACGATTGGCTCAGGCTGGAACTAAGCGCCTCATCACATCATGATGTTTCTCATACATGTGACAGGTTTCAGCAGCTAGCATGGCTTATGCAACATGCTTGCATGCTAAGTTGTGATCAGGCAACTATCAGGCCATCATGGTCATTTGATCAAATAACTCAGTGCACAGATACAACCCACACTGTTGATTACAAGTGGGAGCCTGCAAGTTACCAGTTACCAGTGGCAGCCTGCAAGTCGCACCGTGATGGCTTTCTCAGTCTTGTTGCACAATCGTGCAACAAGCACTTGCAAGTGCTTGTTGTGCTGAGTTGTTAGTCAGTGACGTGGCCCAACTTGAATGACGTAATCATTGGCCCAAGAGGGCCTCTCACTGATTCGGAATCAGTGACAAGGTGGTGACGTGGGTAGGTCATGTAGGGTCTACCGTAGGCTCAGTGAGGCTCAGTGGAACTTGTGAGTTGACAAGAACATGAGGAGAGAGGTGTTACAATCTTGAGCATTGGAGGCTGAGCACTTCGACCGCTGATCACTGACCACGGCAAGTCATCACTGATGGAGGCTCCAGGTACCTTACGACAATTTATTGCATCCAGATTATCCACTATCTGAAAACGAAAATATTGCCATGAGTCTCAGCCCCTGGCAGCAACCTCAGGTTAGCCAGAGCCTGCAAGGTCCAGTAGCCTTTCACAGACACTGCCAGTTAAGTTAACTATGCGGCGCAAGCAGACAACCGTTGCCTCAAGTTGTCATTGCTGGCAGTTGCAAAGTATGCACTGGGCCGCCACCCAGAGCCTTGTCATCGGAAAACGTGCTTCTGATCTTGGAGTCTCGCTCTTGTTCCATTCAAAATTCCAGGCTGGACTAGCAGTACCAACTCAGTTGGGAGACCACCTCCGAGTCCGGGAGTCCTGTATAACAAACTCATCATCATCATCATCACTGAAGGACAGACTCTGTCACCAACCACTGTGGTCAATGCAGTGAATTCTATATCATAGAATTGGTAACACTATGCCTACTATCTATTGCACGGATGCTAGACATTGCATGTGCATGCATTGTCTAGCTAATTGATGATTTCGGCTGATATATCACTAGCAACCGTTAGCAGCTACCCTGTCATGAGCAACAGAGCAGCACACACACAAGACATGTCAGAAGCATCCATTGGCAGCAGAAACACTGCCGCGTAGGAACAGCTCCGAGCTACAACAGGCTGGCAGCCTGTTGTAGCACTATCGCTGCAGTACCCTTGACGCCTTAACCATCTTGATCATATGGTCAAGTCTGCTGGCAAGCAGCCTGGCTCATTCACACCCCGTCACACTTGTAATCAGCTAGAGTCACAACCAAGGGTGAAACAACACCCCAGACATCTGCACCCGCATGGAACCACTCCTTGTGGTGGTATAACTCATCAATGAGGTGTACACAACCAAGGAGTCTGTTACCATCAGCAACACCATGACAACATTGTACTGCAGATGGGGGCGCAGTAGCCTTGGTGCAGCAGCTTGCTGAAGATGTCTTCAGAGTGCTCAACAACCATCACACAACGTCTGGGCACAAGAATACTGCCCACACACTCGCCAGAGAACAGCAAGAGGTGCCTGCAACAAATCTCCCTGGAGCTGCTGCAGCAGGGCAGCTAGCATCCACATCATTGACTAGTCACAAGTATACTGTATACCTCAATGATGTGCTTAATGCATGGCACACTGGCACCACTTAGCAAGCCCTAGCTCTTGCAGTCCTGTAAGGCTGATCACAACAAACATTACTGAACAGCTCAAACATCAGCACCATCATCACTTGCAAATGCAAGACTTGCTATGTGTAAAGGAATGTCAAGATAAATACAATGCGCAAGGCCTTGCATCTGCAAGGGCCAAGCAGCAACAACTGATCCTCACTATGTATGTGGACACATACTGGCAAGGTGCTAGTGTTTGTAGAAAATATCGACAACGTCAGTTGTAAAGAGATGTGGTACTTCTAGCAAGCTCTCACTAGTATCCTGCTGGGCATCAGCAGACATCTACTGTCACAACAGACAGTGGTGGACACCAACAACTGACTGCACAAGCAGCGCCAACTGTGACTAGTATACCACATATAATATCAGCTGGAATCTAGGCACCTGTCATCATGTGGCTGAATGGTCAGCCAGAGCGCCGTGAGGCTTCAGGTTGCAGGGCTGCTATATACTAGCTAGAAAGCAAGGCCAAAGCTTGGCAAGCCAGAAGCAACAGTACACAACAACACGACAAGGCGCTATAACAGCCATGGCGGCTGTCTAACAAGACCAAACTGACACAACTTGGCCGTTTCAGTTGTGAGACCTGTGTTGTGTACACCCATCATATTCGCATGCATATGCTGTTGCAGCATGCTTGCTCAAGTGGACTCGCTCATGTTCAGGTTCACCACTTGTCACAAGCCGCTGCTTGATCATCACATTACTCCCTGCTTGTGCTTTGCTCAGCAAACACTGTCGCAATGGAGGCTACACCCCCCAGCTGTGCGTAGACAGAGTCAGTCATGATCACAAGCTCATCAGATCACATCTCAGCAGACGAGAATCATCAGCAACCAACTCATGACGTCTGCAGCAGATCACACAACATGCAACACACGGCGTACAACATGCTAGGATGTACTACAGTCAACTGTGTGTTTTTATTGCAATCACAGCATGAGTGATGCTGCTCATAGATGCCACCAGTGCGCTGATCATGATCATGGCCACTGATCCACCATGATCAGATCATCTCCAAGAGTCCTGCGACTCTCAGCACAGCCAGCAATGCAACTTGGTGAGCACCGCGACCAGCTGTTCCAAGCAGACAGCCAGTATCATAAAGTTGCTGCCAATGCAGCTCAATCAAGTAACAACGTAACATACTCGTAACCTGACATAACGTCACATGTCATAATATAACAAAACGATACCAGCTAGTCAGTACTTCTCAGACACCGTCTCTAACGTCATACACAAGCCCGATGGTTCAAGTGTTGCACCACACATCCACAACCTCTCAGACTATGTCACTCACAGTGCTTGAACAGTTCATTAGTTGTTGCAGAAGCAAACCTATGTGTTGCAGGAGCATGCCACAGACAGTACTCAGAGTGCAATGCCTTCCACGCTATCATATGTTGACTACTTGATCATGCTAGTGCGCCACCTATGCATGATGCTGGTGTGCATTGCACCATGCATCCATGCATACGACTCAAAAAACTACGAGCCCATACTGTTCTGGGCTGTTAGATATGGAAAAAGGTCTTGCATTGCAGAGATGCAGTTATCTTGTTCAAGCAAAAAGGAATGTAAGAAATGAGAACATAGCAAGACATGACTTAACCAAATAGTTGTCAGCAGCTCTGAACCAGAAGATGCTGCACAGTGCTGCCAACAGAGCAACAAGCATCCCCAAACTTGATTCCCGACAAAACTGCTCAACCTATGCAAGGGCATCGGTTGAGAACAAGTCCAGTGGCGGAATGCATGTTGCTGAAGTTCTGCAGCGACAGTCAGAAGCATATCAGGGTATGGCCGCCATCAAGCACTCCACACACACCCCGTGTTCTTGTGGTGTGTTAGTTATCTGTGTCACGCCAGTCACACCCCGACCATCACTGCACCAGGTACTGCCGTGGGTCTGTATGCCGTAAGCAAAACCGTTTGGGCCCCCGGACAACACCCGACCACCACTTTGCCCCTGACAGCCTGATACAGCAACTTGGATTGGTTTGCCACCTGCACCAGCGTCGTAGTTGAGGGGTGACACCTGTGCTGATGTCTGGTAGCGCATGATGGGGTTGACACCGCCACAGCCGACATCAGAGTGCACTGCGGAGGGGAAGCCGTCCATGTAGGTCACATGGGTGGGAACCTGTGGCCAGGAACAACAGCAATCAGCACCACTGAGAGCGAGAGACAACAGACTCCTGACATTGGATTGATTGATGTCTGTGGCGGTCAGAGTACACAACTGCGGAAACCGCGGTCCTGCTGACTAATGTACAGCTTGAAGTATGGACAAAGGCAACCTGAGAAGAGTTGAGAATTTCCTTTCTATTCTGCTAACTGGCTTGCCGAGCATCACACTCACCTTTCCCGGGTATCCTTGCACCCGTTGGGGTTCAGGCACCATGCTGTTCTTGGGGTCCAGTGGTTTCACCTTTATGACTGATCCGTCGTTGGCTGTTGCTGCATCCTCCCAGAAGCCGTCAGTGGTCACCCAGCGCACAATGCTGAAGGTGCGCTCAGGCAGGCAGTCACCGTTACTGTCAAAACCACAGCACACAAAGCCAGTGACCTGCAGCAAGGAAGGCAGCAGCAGTCCATGATGAGCAGTACCTATACCAGAGGTTGGCAGCAGCTGGTGCCTGACGAGTGACATATGCAGCTGTCAGTGACATATGCAGCTGTCAGCGACCCTTGTCAAGTCTCTCTACAGCTGCCAGCTGTACACGGTGTACTGCTGACATGCTGTATGCAGTAGATTGAGTTGTTCAGTACCCAGCAGCTGACAACCAGACTGAGTATGTACACTACTTCGCCAGGGGTGAGCTGTTGGTCAGGTCAGACAGCACAGGCACAGAGCAGCTGCCAGCAATGACTGCAAGCCAACACTGCCTGCAAAGGAATCCACATGAATCTTCATGCAAGCAGTACACTGGTCAAGCCACCCACCTGCCGTGACCATGTGTGTCCCAGACACAAACCAGGCAGTGCATGGCACAAGACCATCACCAGTATGGATGAAGGCACGACATGATGTTCTGCTGTAGTCTGTAGCAGAGAATTCAGGGTCCTTGCTGCAGATTGATGCGACACCCATGTTGGCACTTCCACTGGAGCCAGCAGTGACTGGTGCTGCTGCTGTCAGGGCATTGCTATCCTGCTGAGCAGACGCTGCTGATACCTCCTGCTGGGTGGTCGCATACACGATGGAGTCCGCCGAAACCATGGGTCGCTTTGGCGCGCGGAGTTGTTCCAAGGTCGGGCTTCGTACACGACCTGCTTTGCTGAGAACATAGTCGTCATATACCACCTGGGCAGCAGCACTAGCTGTTCTGGCTGTGGCGCCCATCCTGCTGTTGCGCAACGACGTCCTGCGACCTGGTCGGGCTGGACCTCCACGAACGATAGGAGTAAGTTGGTTGGGGCTCTTTACGCGTCCAGGTGGCTTCACCACAGAGGCTTGTGGCGCTGGTTGGTTGACCGCAGGAGGGCTGTCGGGAGTGAACCTGCTTAGGACAGCTTCAAGCGCGGCTTCAGACACACTATGAGACTCCGATGATGCGCCTGAATTTTGCATCCTTACGGCGGCAGCTAACGAGCTGCAAAGAAGCAGGGTGATGCTGACGGTCAACCATGGCTGCATTATAGGGGCACCTGCATTCAGACAGAAAACAGCCAGGCACGTCTTAATATAAATATGCAAAAAGCATACGCATAATGTGTTGCTTGCTTTGAAGACTCAGCAGTCAGCTTTAGGGAGTTGGCATATTATCGCGCTGATTGCAAGCTGCCTCAGGTACGCTGCCTGACCGGTGCCACTCGAAAACAGCATGAAACAACAATCGACAATGTTGTGGCTGGTTTTTGCGCCACAAAAAACTTCGACATGAACTTGTTGTAATATTTCATCGCGCTGTACTTGGAAGAGTGGCTGCCTGAATCACCTTGAAACACTTGTAGTTTGCCGTTTTTAGTCAGTGGTACTGCTTTGAATGCCGCGGAAGCACACTTGCTGTTCCCAGCCCCTGGCGTAAGCTTATGCCACAAGCCGTCGGGGCAGCTGCAATTGTCGGCACCAGCGACGCCTAAAGCACTTACTATGTAACCAAACAAACTAGAAGTCAAGCTTCTGGTGCCACGAACAGGACATATATGTCAATGTCGACCCTGAGAATACAGGGGTATGTTACAACTGTTGCAGCAGTGTTACAGCTTTCTTTTGTGCACTAGGCCACCTTTGGACACTATGAGCCCGTCAGTGCGTATTGTGCAGCGCACAAAGACTCTCCGCGCACGATCGCTGTCGTGGCTGTTTACTTGCACACTAGGCTAGTAGGCATGGTAGCTACCTATAGGTTCGAAGTAGCGCAGTGAGCGTCTTGGCGCTGCACCTATCAGCCACGTGCATTTTCTTGCATTAAGTATACTTGAGTTTCTGGCAACGACCGCTCGATGCATCTTTTCGAATGATATCACGTGGACCAGGATTGCGTCCCTCTGCGCAGCTTACAGGCTGACACCCTTGCAATATTGTAGAGTGAGATTTATTTTTTGAGTCTTGCTCCTGCTTTCGAGTAAGTTTGGGAAAGTTGATCGCAGGCCATGCATAGTATGCAGTGCACGAGCGATGCCTCAGCGGGCTATGTACGCTGTGCTGTGCGCGCTATGGTGTCTTGAACTCAGGAGACACACGATGTGTTTTTGATCAGCACAGTTATCACCTGATGATATGTCACTTGCCACCAACTTTCTGGGATCACTTGTCAGGGTAACAGATATCGCTCCTCACTGGCCAGTTTCTCCATGGATACTGCACCACTTTACGTGATCACCAGCTCGGTACAGGACACATAGACTGCAGACAAGCACAGTCAGCACCCCTGTGAGGCTGACGATGGCACACATGCATAGCACAGCTGTCAGACACCTTGCATGATTTCGTTACGAGTGACTTCAGTCACCAAGGTCAATGCAACACATGTATGCAGAGATGTACGGTATGGCATGCGATGGTCATCGTATGCAATACAATAGTCCAGGCTGTGGGTGCTCCACACACAGAGTCGTGCGTCAGTCATCAACAGCACAACATGCAAGTGTCAGTGAATGCACACAACTCTCTGAATAGCTATACATGGATACGAACAGTACTGTCAGTTGCCAGAGCAGGCAACTAGATGGTCAGCATAGTACTGCACTGCTTTCACTATGCAGTCAGTAAGAGACGTTCTGTTGTACACACCACCACCAGCCAAGTGCAACATGAAGCTGCCTGCTGCTGTCACCAACATGCCGCCCATAACTGGCAAAGTGAGAGTCATCACTTCCAGCCTGCAGTCCGCAGCAGCTGGCTGTTGCATACGTCAACACGTCAACACGCAATGAGTCATGCATCGGGGTATCTGCTACTACAAATGCTGATATTACCATGAAGGTGATGCAAGTCATGCACTGTCTCGTCAACATGTCAGATCATCTACCAAAACTGCTGTGACCATGCTGCTGCTGTTGCTGCCGGCAATGGTCGCATAATCATCATGCACTTGGTGGAGGAGGAGGAGGAGGATATCTGTAAGCAGGAGGCGGCTGCTGCTCAAACTTCTCCGGTTGGTAGTCAAGACCCTTCCAGATGTCTTCACTGCTGCTGCCAGTGCTCTGAGATTGTCTACGTGGTGGAGGTGGTGGTGCTGGAGCCCGACCTGCAGCAACACTGTCACCACTGCTGCCGCTGCTGCTGCTGGCACCTGCACCTCTTCTGCCAGGACCACTGGTGCTGCTGCTGCTGCTGCATGCCCCAGTGACTGGCACCCTGATCACTCGAGTGACACCTTGAGGCTGCCAGCTGTCAGGAAGAAGTTCAACAGACGACGTGAACTGCAGGGAGGAAAGGAACATAACAATATATATGACACATGAGTGACATCCAAGTGTGTTAGACAGTCAGGTGTGTTAGACAATCACAACTGATGCAGGGGGCCACTGAACACCACAAGCTGTGACAACACCACCATCACCACCACAACTACCAGCAGCAGCAGCAGCAGCAGCAGCAGCAGCATGTGCCAGGGCTCTCACCTGACTGCTGCCACAGATCTGATCACCACCACCACCACCCTGTTCATCATCCTCACTGCTCTCCCCAGGTCCAAACTGCAGAGTGTAGTCCAGTGTTCTGCTGCCACACAGTCGAGTGTTGTTGAGGAGGGATCCACTGACAACACGAGGAACTGCAGCCAGGCAGACGGGAAGCAGGAACAGCAGCAACAGCATAACAGCAGAAGGATGAAGATGATAATTACGCCTGAAGAGTGTTTGTGGCAGCTCAAGCAGCGACACATTACATACACACTCTGCATGTGTTGGTGTGTGAGTAATGCTGCAGGTGGGAGGTGTGTGACATCACCTTCATGATGATTTGTTGCTCAGTGACACCCTTTTCAACAGGGTGGTACAGATTGTCATTTCTACAGGTACAATGAAGCAGCAGCAGCAGCAGCAGCATCATCATCATCACAGCTACACACATTCCCGATGATGCAATGGTATCTGTGTGTCTACCAACCACCGCTCCACTCCCACCTTGCAGACCATCATCACCTCCCACATCAAGTTCATCGTTCACCAGGGCACATTCACCAAGGTTCTTCACAGTCACCTTCACACCACTCACAGGGGAGAAGTTCACAGGAACAGTCTGACCTAGGAACTTCTTGCCACTGCTGCTGCTGGCAGCAGTGATGATGGTTGTGGCAGCAGTGATGATGGTTGTGGCAGCACCGTTGACTGGCTGAGTCATGTTGTACCGGAAGCTACAGCTCACCACCCGGGGCGCTGCAGGCAGTGTGACACCGCCACCACTGCGCTGCACTGCAGCCGGACACTCAGCAGGAACCAAGATCGTGGCGTCACCGTTATCTGGAATAACAGCCACGTTGATATCTGACACGACCAAGGTGCTCTTGCTTGGAGATCCCGTTGTTATCTGACCTTGGAAGCCGTATAACAGACCCGGTTTTCCTTCAGACCGTTTGATAGACACAGCAAACGCCATGGTCTGAGATGGTTTGGAACCTGTCAGGTTTATGCCCTCTGTTGCTTGTTGTGTAACTACAGCAGCAGGAAGACTTGCATTCACTTTGGACATCCAGCCCAACTGCTCTCGGTTGTTACTCTGTC
>JARWLF010004284.1:0-10977 GCA_029853055.1 Scenedesmus sp. KT-U
TGCACAGGCGGACCAGCAGTGAATGTGCCTGGCATCATTGGAAACATTAAAGGGGCCATCAAGCCAGCATGAGACATGAATGCAGCCGGACCAGGAAAGGGCACAGGAGAGAAAGGACCCATGTTGGAGCTCATGGGATTCAACATTGTGGCCAACAGAGGTGGCATCTGCTGATGTGGGCTAGAGGTCACGGGCAAAGTGCCTGAACCATTCCCTGCTGCTGCTCCTGAGTGAGCCCCAGGCACACTGCCAAGCCGTTCACTGGAGACTGCAGAAGCTGCACCTCTGGGGCTTGCCGCAGCAACTTGTTGCCCTTGACCAGTGCCACTAGGACCACTACTCTGCCTGTCATGGGCCATCAACCCTGACCTGGGGCCTTGTGCCATGTATGCATTAGACACAGACGCATGGTACTTCCCTGCAGATGAACCAATGCTGCTGCTGTTGCTGGGGATCATACCATGACCATCACCCCTGCTTTCTTGTTGCTGCTGCTGCTGGGGAAGTCCCGAGGGCGGCACCGCTGCTGAGTGGGGTACCCCCATAAACATTGGAACAGCAGGAGCACCTTCGAGCCATGGAGCTCCTGACATCTGACCAGCCCCTGCTGCAGCTGCTGTGCTCAACTTCATTGCCTGTACTGCAGCTGCTATTTGCTGTTGTGCTACCTCCTGAGGCATCATACCCATGGCAACAGCAGCCTGCAATGACACATACTGCATGGCAACTGCATGCTGCAGAGCAGCAGGGGTGACAACTCCAGTGCCAGGCGCTATAGTATGTGCCGTACTGGACTCGCCAGCTGCATTGCTAATCCTGAAGCCAGGATCTAAAGCATTGTCAGCTACACCAAGAGATGTTCCTGCCTGATATCGCTGTTCCACAACAGCAGTAGGAGCAGGTCCTACAGCATCCTGTGGTAAGCCACTGGGAGCCTGCCGTGCTTCACCTGCCTGTTCCAGTGTATGTGGTCTGACGGCAGCTGCCGGCTGGCGGAATGCTCCTGGTGGGATAGCATTACCCATACCTGCTGTAACAGTAGCAGACTCTGCAGCTACATTGCTCAAGCTGCTGACAGATAATGGATTGACACCAAGGCCGCTCTTGTAGGTGCCTGCAGCAGCTCCTGCAGTACCAGGTGTAACGGTACCAACCACAAAGTTGATGTCTCCACCCTTGCGCCCTGTTCCACCACCTGATGCTGCCTGCAGCAGTTGCTGCCTGGCTGAGACGGGTTGTGGTGAGGCGGGCTGTGCTGCAGCAGCTGCTTGTGTATACGGCGAAGCTACAGGGGCCACTCGACCACTGGCAGACACCACAGGCACGAAAGCAGAGCCTGGCCCAGCTGCTGAGCCTGGTTGTTGTCTGGGGTGCATTGTCACAGCTAGAGATGTCCTGGGAGAGGTTGAACCACGCCTCGGGCTGTCAGCACTGGGAATCACTGTGGTGCTCAGCTTGGGCTTTTTTGGCGTCTGTGAGCCATATGACCGTGCAGCGGCTGCTGGCTGCTCTTGATGCTGTTGATACTGATACATCGTTGGCATGGACGAGTGAGATGACAGCGACTGGCCGCTGCCACCAAGAGCTACTCTGGAATCCATCAACAGGTGTGGAGCACTTCCACCCAAGGCAGAAGTCGGCTCTAGAGGCACCCAGGTAAGCGGCATGGGTTCCTGCTGTACCGGCTGCTGCTGTTGTTGCTGCTGCTCATGCTTCACAGAGGCAGGGGGAGGCAGATGCTGCTGCTGGCTGCTGCCTGAGGGTCTGGAGCAATACACGCCACTAGAGGCTTCCCTGTCGCCATGCTGATAGCGGTTGATGTTGTCACCCCGCTCTGCAGCTGCTGGTCTCCCTGTGTCATCTACGTGAACACCCTCTCCATCATGGCTCTGCAAGCTTTCATTGCTGGGCGTGTAGATGTCATCTGTGAGTTCCATGTCCAAACCCAATCTGCTGTTGACAGACTCATTCCTGTGAACCCTCCTGTTGGGCTCGTCACTCCCAGCTGACAGCTCAGATCCCACTGAAGCCTCACTGTAGTTCATCACCTGCAAGGCCTTGGGTCCTGCCAGTGAAGGATCAACAGTCCGAGCTGCTGTCCTGGATGAAGTGCTGCTGCTGCTGTGGTCAGATGCTGCAGTTGCAGCTTGCTGAGCCTGCAATGCACCTGGACCTCTGCTGAGACCTTGCGCTGCTGGCTGCAGCAGCTGCTGCACACTGTTGACATCTACTGCGTTCGCTGAACCCCTCGATGCGGCAATTGCTGCAGTGTCCATCTCGGGGCCTTCAGGAGTACCAGAAATCCTAATTGGAGCACTAGTTACAGCTGTGGACTGGTCTGAAACACCTACTCCATGACTTCCAGCGCTGCTGGCTTCTGAACCACTGCTCAGAGTTGGTTTGCCTCGGGCAAAAGTCAGGTAGTCGTCTCCAGCCACTGCTCCTTGACTGCTGTGCTGCTCTAGCAAACTGCCTGGTGTGCCTGGTGTGCTTTCATAATGAGCACTTTCAGCAGTGTCATAACTGCTGGCAGACACTTGAGGCGAGTGCAGCTGACTGCTGCTGGAGCCGCAAGGATTTGACTGTTGCCTGGCTGCAAGCACCTGTGGGTGCAGTATTGGCTGCTGGCGTTGCTGCTTGCTTGACTGCTCTGCCTGCACTGGTTGCTCCAGCATAGGAGCAGTTGCATCTGACGCAACTCCAGCTTCTGCACAAACCACAGCAGCATCTGGCATCTGAGCAAGTGCTTGTAAGGCTGCAGACGGAGACAAGGCATTGACAGGTGCAAATCTAGACACGAAAGGCGCCGCCTTGGCTGACAATGGGGTCCTGGGCGTTGCTGCCCTGGCCATCAGAGCTGCTGGCACAGCTGGGGCCACAGCAGTGCCGTCAGCATCTGTCTCAGTGTCCAGAGTGCCGGTCGCAGCAGCTACTGATGCAGAAGATGAGCTGTTGGCCAGGGGGGAGGTGCCAGCTATGCCACTGGCACCTGCTGTCGATGAACCTGTCCTGATAGGTGCCATATGAGCAGGAATGTCTCCAACTGCTACTTTACTGTCATCAGCTGCAGAGCCTGCAACAGTAGCTGTAGCCTGAGCAGTGACACTCCAATGCTGATCACGCTGCTGCGACTGGGGTTGTGTAGACACTTCGTTTGCACCTGTAGCTGTGTCTTGAGCATGTGTGCTATTATTGCCAGCAGCAGATGCCTGACCAACCGCAGCACCAAGCTGTGAGGTGCGCCGGTGTGGTGGAGTATACTTGACAGGACTAGGTGCAACTGCTGCCTTAGCCCCAACAGCAGTGTCCAACTCGACTTCCTGTGCAGCAACTGCCTCTGCACTGCTGAGCAGCATTCTGCCTGCTGCTTGTGCTTCCTGCTGCTGTTCAGAAGTAAGGGCTTGCACTTCCTCCGCTGCCTCATTCCCTGGCCTCGGCACAGACTGCTGCACCTGCCGATGCACAACTGCATTGTCAATAACAGCTGCTTCTGCTTCCACACATGCAGTAGGGAAGCCTGCCTGCACGACACTGTAAGCAACTTGCTGCTCCTGTGTCCTGTGCAATAACTGTTGCTGCTGAAGCAACAAGGCTGCTTGCATCTGCTGTTGCTGCTGATTGCCAAGGTCATGTGGTGATAAAAGCCCAGGTGGAAGCCCATTAGCCGTGGCACTCAATGCAGCAAGAGTGCGCAGTTGCTGCTCGAGCTGTGTAGGTGCCCTGCTTGCTGTATTCGCCGCTGGTTGCTGCTGTGCACCAGCAAGCGTCTGACCAGAACAGGAGGATATCATGCTAGGTGGCAAGGGGAGCCCTGCTTGCTGCTGCAAAGTCTGACCAGGGTATGTAAGCTGCTGGAGGTCGCCTTGTAGCACATCTTGAGACCGCATCAGCCTCTCCTGCTGCTGCTGCTGCTGCACAAGCAGTGCATGCTGTTGTTGCAACTGCTGCAAGTGATCTTCCAACACTGATGTGACATTGCTTGTAGATTGGCTGTCAAGAGGGTAAGCAACAGTAGGATGTGTGAGAGCCTTCGACGCAAAGACAGCAGCTGTCTGCTGCTGATGAACAACTGCCAATGCGGCTGCATGAGCTGCAGCATGCACAGCTGAGTCTTGCTGTCCTGCGGCACTGACTGCATGCCCTGTGCTCGCACTGCGCTCCAGATTGCGTGCTGCTGACATGTGTGTCTGCTGACTGGGGTGTACATCAAGTGTGCCAACAGTTGACACGAGCCCTGCCGTGTTCATAGCGGCAGTTGCAGCTGCAGCTATGGCAGCTAGAGCCTCACTAGTCGCTGAATTCAGCACTGGCGGTACACTTGCTGATCGCTGCGAGGGGTGGGACCTCTGCCACTGCTTCAACTGTTGCTGCTGTGCTACAGCTGATTTGGCTAAGCAATCAACCAATTGTAACAACTGCTGCAAGATCAGCACCTGCCCTGGCTGAAGCAGCTGACTGGGGTCTGGCTGTTGCTGGATGGCAACCTCTGCAGCAAGAGGAGGCTGTTGCTGGGGCTCCTCACTACTGCTGAAGTTCTGCAGTCCTGGGAGGCCAGCTGCACCTGTCAACGCTCCATCAGCTGCTAGAACTGCCGCCTTCACGCGGCTGAAGTCAACAGCGCCAGCTGCAGCTGACAGCTCAGAATTCTGCAGCAGATACTCTGTTTGCCCAATGCCTGCAGTAAGTGCCAGGCTGTCATCTTTTCCTTGCGGCTGCAGACCTGATGCTGCCAGTATAATGCTGTCATCAGCTGGTGATGCATTGGCTGGAGTGTCAACCTGCCGTTTATGCTCCACAGTTGCTGTCTGCGATTCCGTGCTAGCCGCTAGTCGGGGTTGTGCCTGCAGGCATGATGCATAAGTTGGCATATGAATCAAGGTACATGGCAGCTGTGGCTGGGATCAGAGATGACTGTTATACCAGGGCATGCAGCAAAAGCAACACGGAGGACAATCAAAACACTGTCAGCTACGAGACACTTGGCATGTTGCTGTCAATAGCAGCATTATTGCTCACTGCCTTTGCAGCAGTGCTGCTACTAGTCCCGCTGCTGTTACTACCAAAGACAGCAGCAGACAAAGTCCCAGGACATGCTGCGGCATCATCATCATCGGACGAATGACTGCCCTTAATGGCTGTCACCTCAGCAGCAGCCCCCATGTCCTGCTGTAGCTGGTCATGTGGTTGCTGTTGCTGTGGTACAGAGGCAGGAACAGACTGTCGCGACTGTTGATACATGGCAAGCTGCTGCTGCTGCAAAGTTGCGCTCACCATGGACTGTCGAAGGTACTGAACTAGGACCCAGACCTGCTGCTTGGAAGGGCTACAGAGGAGAGCATCAAGGCTGATGCTTGCAGCATGACAAGCTTCTAGAAGCATCTGACCCAGCTGATGCTGTGACAACAATGGCTGTCGCTGCCGCAACGCCTGAGCTGCCACCAGCTGTTGGTGTTGCTGCTTAGCTGTGTCAGCGTACTGAAGCTGTTCTTGCTGCTGGTCAAGCCTGCGAGGAGGTTGCTGCTGCTGTAGTTGCTGCTGTTCCTGCTGCATAGGTTGCCCTCTGTCTTGCAGATGAGGCTGCAGTGGCCCTGGTGCTGAAGCTGCAACCTGCAGTGACTGATGTTGTTCCTGCTGCCGCTGCTGCTGCTGCTCTGACAACGCTGGACCATGCTTTTCTAGTGCAAACCAAGTGTTTTTGAACATTTTCTTCAGATCTGCAAGAGCAGCACTTTGATCCTACACAGAACAGATGCAATACAACGAACATGTTGTCAGTGACTTCAGACCATGCATCTAGTAAGCCAGGAGGGACTGGCTTTGTCAGCGCCTAGTGGTGACTGAACATCATTGTGTTACTGTTGCGCTCACACATGCTGAAGCACATGTACTTACGATGCAATGCACTAGGGATGATGACAGCTACATAACACAGTGCCCTTGGCTGAAGAACACATCACAGAACACATCCAGCCCTTGCTCAGCCTACCTTGCCAGCAAGGCATCTGAGCAGAGCCGCCCCGTGTCCAAATGCTCTTCTAATGCGTGCAAAGCTGCTGCGGACTACACTCCTGCCCAGGTTGTTGTTGGGTAACAAAGGGTCCATGATGTTCAGGCACCTGATCACAAAGGCCCGACTGCCTAGGTCTGCCCTGCTGCTAGCCATTTCTGACCTGAAAAGCGCCAATGAGTCTGCTAGCCGGTGATCACACTGTAGCAAAGTGCGCTGAGGAGCTAGCGCTGCGTCAACTGCAATAAGACACCAGCAGCAAAGAAGCTTCAGAAGCCAGTCCGTACATACTACACACGGCATAAGCAACCATGACGACAGCTGCACATCAGGGGCTGCCAAAGGCCACTGCCAAACTGTAAACCAGTGTGCGTCTGTGGCGATCCATCCTACAACGCCAGCTATCAAGGAAACTACTCTTGCAAGACTTACCATCTAACTTTGGAAGGTCTTTGAGAGGCACAGGGCCCAGCAGGCTGAGACAGTAATGGTCCCAATCAAAGCTGCTGAACTCTACTAAGAAGTTATACAGAACTGTGAGCGGGCTGTCAATGCTATCATGATACTTGTTGAAGACATATAGCACCAGTGTCTCCAGTGCATACGTGCTGATCAACCCATGGTGGGCACCCAGCAACCTGCTTTCATAGTAACACCATGCCTTGACCTGCAGAGTGCACAGGCAGACACCACCAGTTGCAGGCTGATGTGTCTGATGCTGGCTAGCTGGGACAGTCTATGATGGGTCTCAAGCGGCCCATCTGATTGCTCAACACAGAAACATGAGACACTGCCTTGCATTTTGACAAAGACAGAGCCAGGTGAAAGACGATGTTACTCACAAGAATGATACTCCGCTTGAATATATTGCTGTTGCCAATCAGGCTGTTGATCTCTTCCAAAAAATTAAGAGTGACCAGTCCCCCTATCTGATTGCAGCTGATGTCGACCACTATGTTATCTACCAGGCACTTCAAAAGCTTGACCTACAGCGCAAGGCAAGGACGGGCATCCTGGGCAGAGCCAATGCAACTGCAATAACTGTCACCATGAGATGCTGAACGTATGTTATTATGTGAAATACTTCATGAAACAAGCGAGCAGTCACCATACCAGATTGCTACCAGTGCATGGCATTGCAGGGTTGCGATTGTGATGGCACCACGCGACTGCTGTACACTGGTGCATCAGGCTGCTGCCAGACACTGCCAACAGCTATGCTCTTACATGATGAGCAGGCCGCGACTCGAACAACACCTACAACTGTCTTTATACCGCGCACCTCTGCATTTATGACAGTAACATCCCCAATTCTGAAGGGTGCACTGCCACTGGACTGCTCTTGCTCAATCACGGACTGCAGCTTGAGGGCCCATGTATCACGCATAGATTGAGCAACTTCTTGCGAACATACTACCGACAGATCAATGTCCCCATCCGGCAGGTAAGTGCGCAAAGGCACTGAACCAAACATATAAGCATCAACCTGCAACCAAGCCACCGACATGCACAGCTGCTGGGCATCTTGGTGGCACGCCTTGCAATCGTAGGCAACAATGAAAAGCAGTGATAGTGCCTGCAACGCTCATTTGAGGGATGCAGCCATGAACCAGCTCTGACAAGCAGCTGAAGCGTGGGAAAGACATCAACGCCGTAGGTCTGATCGTACGCACCTGCTCTGGAGCAAAACATCGTCCTATGATCTTCCTTACGTACTCTTGCACGCCATATCTGCGTTCTACCGACTCTCTGGACGGTTTAATCGTTTGTACCAGCTGGTTGATGGCCTCACAGCAGGACTCATTGAAGACAACAGCAACAGACATCTTGCAGCTACACCTATATATAACAGCAACAAATCATGCGGGGGCTTGCCTGGTGCCCAGCCAGGTCACCAGCATCCTACGGCTCACGACGCCTGACTTTGTAAACGTTTTCAAACTACCAGGACAACACAGAAACCAGCCACCTATGCAGACACAGCAGGCCGCGCCTCGATCTCCCGGTAATTCGGGCACACATGTTACGAAGATAACATTCGCACGATTTGCTTGCCTTTGGGTGAAGAAGACGAATTCGCAAGCGGTATACATTAGCACAAGCATGCATACGTACGTAGTAGTTGTCCGTCTGGGTCTGAGGTGTTTGTGTGACTTGCTGCAGTAGCCTTGTGTGGAGTGTACAGCGTCAAGTGCCATGCCCATCATGCACTGACCTCGACTGGTATGGCTCGTGATGAATTAGGCTAGTGTTTGGGAGCCATGTACAGCTGTGCAGGAGGCCTATGATAC
The DNA here is from genome assembly GCA_029853055.1 of Scenedesmus sp. KT-U. NCBI lineage: Eukaryota > Viridiplantae > Chlorophyta > Chlorophyceae > Sphaeropleales > Scenedesmaceae > Scenedesmus > Scenedesmus sp. KT-U. The sequence goes on from JARWLF010004284.1 coordinate 8,299, forward strand.
TAGACTGCAGACAGCAGGCTGCAATGCCTGTGCATGTTTACTTCAGCTGCAGGTGCTGATAACCTACAACTCTGTCATTCCAGTTCATTCTGGTACAGCAGTGAGTGAATCATGTTCAGATTGCTGCTCCAGCACTGGTCAATGCAGCTGCAAGCTGCTAGCAGATCCGAACATGGTCTGCTTAGAACCTCTGCCGGTAGGTGGCAACTGTTTTCAGCCGCAAGAAGGATGGCATCGTCCAGACGAAACAAGAAAAAGTCTGACTTGAAGGTGGGTTGCAGAGGAAGAGATATACACATCCTAGAACATTGGAGACTCTCATATGCAGACTATGATCAGGTTTGAAGCCATGGGCTAGTGCAAGATTACCTGAACAAGCTACTAGATCGTGTGTCAGTAGCACAATAACTTCTTGCATGCAGGGATATGACTTTATGCTTCATCAATGGAATCGAAATCAATCAACAGGTGGCAGGCATAGATCCGCTACAGCAGGTCTCAAGGGTGGTTTTGGGTTTCAAGGTTGGTTGCTGAGTGTCTGATCAAACAGCTTGCTGCTGACGAATCCTGACGCACTCTTTCTGTCGGGTTCTAGTTCACAAGCTGTTGGGCATATCCGCATATTCACAGTTTCCCTACTCGGGCATTGCCAACTGTATATGAAGGGTTGAATCTGATGCTTGCTGGGCTGCATGTGCACTGATCATGACCCTGCCATCTACCCACCTGCAGAACACACAAGCAGTAGCAGTAGCGTGAAGCGAAAGGGTGTAAGATTGACACAACGGAAGCGCAGATCCCCTGAATTCGACTGGCAGACTCCCTGGAAACAGACATGGTCTGATGCTGACCTGGCAGAAGCGGCAGCAGCAGCACAATTGCACCCAGATGAATTCCATAACCTTGTGTTTGGCAGGGATGATGAGAACGACAGCAGCAGCAGCTCAGGGCGTCGCAAGGAACGCCGAAAGGCCAGGCAGGCCAAGCGCAGGGCCAAGCGAGTACAGCAAGCGGCCAAACAAGCGTGGGGCTACGCTGAGTTCAGCTATGCGTGGAGTGACAGTGATGATGAGAGTGATGATGATGAGTGGCAGCAGACATACCACAGCAGTCAACGACCAGATTGGCAGTGGTGGGATGAACAGCAAGAAAGGTAAGCAAGAAGGGGTTCACGACATTGCATCAGTTCATCATGCTCAGTTCATGTTGGCAAGGCTCCTGGGAAGCTGTTGCCTCCAGTCAACTACACTGCTTCTTGCAAGAGGGAGTTCTGCCAAACTCCCTTGATCAACCCTGCAGGCCGCAAAACATACAAGTCGTCTGGTATGGCCTGAGCTTGTGTGACATTTGCTATCCTGCAGGCAGTGGTTTGAACAGGCATGGCGGCAGTCAAATAGTCAGCAGGGGTGGCAGCAGCGTCATAGATCACAGCAGGAGAATGACAGAGGGAGCAGCAGGAGCAGCAGCAGCCGACCGTGGTGGGAGAACTTCCAGCAGAGTTACCAGAGACAACAGCAGCAATACAACCAACAACAGCGCACTCAGCAGTGGTATGAGCAGCAGCAGCAGCATAGACAGCAGCAGCAGAAGCAGAATAGAGAGCAGCAGCAACAACAACACTATCAAAATTGGTCCTCTGGCTGGCAGCAAGCTGGTTCACCAGTAAGACATCCTCCATGTGAGTATGCGGCCAACTGCAGGCCCAAGGCACATCTCTTTGGGTGTTTTCAATACTTATTACATGTACACAGCAGGCATGTCAGTTTAGTCAACTGCATGATCATGCTCCTGCACATGCACTGGTGGCTGCTGTTGCTGTTGCTGTGATTTCATGATAGTACCTGCAACCCTGAGGCTGATCCCTTGTAGCACACGGACTCATGGCAGACTGACAGAAGCTGCCGTCTGTGTATGTGGCTGCAGCTGTCCTGGAGTATCTTTCTGTCTTGGGGCTACCTGCAGATGCAACCTTGCAACGTGCTGCGCTGAAAGCAGCGTTCCATAAGGCAGCCATGCAGTGGCATCCTGATATGCACGCAGGGGAGCATGCTAAAGCTGCTGCGGAGGCAAAGTTCAAGCTAGTGAAGGAGGCATATGAGAGCCTGGTGTTACGGGCTGCAGCTTAGGGTTGCAAGCTTTTTGGCATACCCTGTCAGTTGATCACATGTTATTGGGCTTCACACCACCAGCTCGCTGTGACGGCAGTTAAAACCAGTCACCAAGTGTCACAGTGTACCAGTGGAGTTTTCCCAGAGCACTTGTTCAGGAAGTTGATTGCATGTGCCTAGATGGTTGAACAACCTTCTCAAAGCGTCTGTGAAGCGAATTTGAAGTACAGTAGTAATCTTGCAGTACAGTAGTAAGTAGTGAAGCTCGTGTGTGCTACACGATGCAGTGCGACCTCCGCGGTCCGCTGCTGTGGTCAACCGCCGCGATATGCCCAGCATCGTCACGATTACACGACGCAGCGTGCATACACGGCAAGATCAGAGCAGCATGGTGTTCTCCCGCATATAAAGGGTAACATATCGCCCAGTATATGCCGTGCCCAAGACACGCTGATCACGAACAGTCTGCCGAGCACGGTGGCACTGCTTACATCGCACCGCTGGAGTGAGTGGAATCATGCGATCCACCATTCGAGGATGATCGGGTCGACATTGTGATGTACTATATCTT